>CABFWO010009295.1:0-12753 GCA_902155825.1 Timema genevievae
GTTGAAGGAGTAAAGCCTCGAAAAGGAGCGCAACACGTTTAACCTAGCGGCTGGGGATCTGTTCTTTCCTTCTCTGTGGCCAAGGACCAAAGCGTGACGTGCAAGTTTAACGTCTGCTACACTGCGAGGGGGGCTGGGGCAGATTTAATGGTTTCAATGTTTTTATGCGAAAACATGTCTCTACTAAACAAAAGTGTTATTGTTTGAAAATAGTGAGGTATTATACCACACTTTCCTGAAGAAACATTTAGATTAAAGGATATATAATTTAGTTTTACAGGTAATACTATACAAATACGAATAAAATCTTTACTATATTTAAATATGTAGTTATCATCAATGTTGTTTACAGTCTGCCAAGACTACACTTATATTTAAAGTTGGTAATTAGCTTGTATATTGGTTTCATAAACCATATTATATTGAAAGTTCAAAAAATATAATGAATAAGGTAGGCCTATCTTAAAACTTGATTACATTTGTTTGAATGACAAACTTTGTGTGGTTGCCATGCATTCAAACTATCACTTATGTTATAAGCTTGTAGAAATTATTATTATACTACAATTTTTTTTAAAGTTGGCTCATATCTTATATATTGCTTTCAGAAACAACATTTTGTTGAAAGTGTAACATTGTAACATGTTACATCATAATACCCCTCTCCCCCCATATTGAGCTTCACGCAAAGGTTTTCCTCAAGAGTCATACTACCCACTCCATATGAAACCTCAATAGTAATAAACTTTCTGCAATAGTAAGCTTCTCTAATGTAGTCCACTGTAGGTTCAGTCTATATCGAGTACAATATTAAACCTGAATAACTCCCCACAATCATAAACTGTTCATGTACTTACCACTTGTATTTCTTCTGGCTAGAACAACCTTCAAGACTGGAGTACACACCTCGCGTCCTAAATCAACGAGTGGGTAGATCGAGCCGCCGTGCGCCAACAGCTGAGGTTCCGAGTGAACAAGTTAAATCGATCCTTTCGGAACTAGCCGAGGACAACAACTGACAAACTATCCTGGGGTCCGGCGTGCAAGACGAAGCCAACCACCAACACATCGCGTGATGTCTGTACGTAACCAACACCAGTCAAACAGATATCTAACACCAATGCAGCGCATGTTGGAGACAGCCCGCCAATCCGAGCCTGATCAAGAGCTAAGTGCTCATCTGCAGGTATAAAATGTCCGTTGGAAGCCACCAACCAATGTGAACATTCCCCCCTTCCAACCCTAAGCGACTATAAACACTATTTAAACTCTGTGACTATTATTTATCTACACCTTCAAGAGAAATCATGTCTTAGATCATTATTTATAAGACACTTCAGGAGAAGTCATGTTTTAAACTTTCGTATTCATCGCCATCTGGAGAAGTCCTGTCCTTGGACAATTTACAGGATGATGACGTATTGTGTTATTTATCTTTATCGAATTAATTTAATAGACTTAAATTATGGCTAGTTCAATTTTGAATTAATATGATGTAATATTTTGGAATAAGCCAAAATAAGCAACGTAAATTATTTACTAATTTTTTAATACTAAATTTAATTATGAGTCAGTTAATTTTTTTGCCACCAATTGGGCGCTAGTGTCAGTGAAGTCATGTAAAATATTAGATTGCCACATTTATTAACTTGTTTTGTTAGAAGTATTTAATTTAAATATACAGAGTTTTGTACACTAAGAAAATGTAAATTTCTCCTTTTTTTTATAATGTTTTCATATTTAATTGTTGTTTGAATTAACGTAAAGTTTAGCTGATTGATTTAGACTAAATAATTTTCCAATTTATTTATATGAACTAACTTGTGGTTTAACTAGTCATTTTGTATGTCATATATTTTTATTAACAAGTAGAGTTCTTGTTGACGTAGTTCTTTGTGTCGAAATTTAATAGCCCCATGGGAGTTTGACTTGATGCCGGAAAGCCAAACTCTCGTGCTCTTATAAATATCTGTATGGTATTAAATTTAACTTTTCTTTACTTTGTTTGTATTCAATGTAGTGAAACAGACACTTTGATAACCATTTCAAAGATGCTCACTATGCTCTTTTTTTTTTGTAGTCAAATAAATATCTGTCTAGATATTTATAAACTAAAGGTATGTTTCGTGTGGAAACATTCTCATGGTGAAACTGCGCTTTAACATTGATATGATTTTCAACATAATTCCGAAGGATTTTTGAGGCCATGTAATTTATTGTTTAGTTTGTTATCCTAAATAAAACATTCATATTGTTATTTAATTGTTGCTAATATCTTACTTTCTTTGTCACATATCTTCTGTTAGCTTACCCCCACCTTCCTTTTAGTCTAGTGTGGCCGTAGCTAAGAGGTAATGGAGTGGGTGGTAACAAAAGTTCAATAACTATAATGAAACAAGTTAGCTAAAAACTGTATTACTTTTGTTTGAAAGACATACTTTGTGTAGAAGTCTTACGTTCAAATGATAATTTAGATTATAGGTTTGTAGGAAGTACAGTATCTACTAAACCCTGATTTTAGTAATAATTCCAATATGTGGGGCTTTATTTCGTACTAGAACACGATAATATATAATATATATAATACTTTGGTAAGATAAACGGCCATTTAGAACGGAAGTAGAAATTTTCTTCTGGAAGGTCTTTTATCTTACCTAAACACAACTATAGGGTAGGATTCTGGTATGAGATAAAGCCTTACCATCGAGCGTCCTTGAAAAATCATCGTATATATTAGGTTACATCAACTTATTCAAAGAAAAAACTAACCTGTTTCAAACTTTGTTAAGTTTTCAAAGCTTTTACTAACATAATTTTACACTTCTCGCGGTTTTCATAGCGAAGACTGCATCAAACTATTCGAACGGCAACACACTTGGGCCCGCAGTGCTGCTACCTACCGAATAACTTAAAAACTATGTAAACGCCATCTATAAGACCTAATGAAAACTAATACGACTATTTGAAATTGGCATCATTTTAAACAGACCTACGATCATTGCGTTGATATTTCTCGTAGCAGGTTCAACAAAAATTTAAGCATGCCGAGAAACAATAATTTAATACTTATGGCGATCATTAATGGAAGGCGCAGATTACTCGGCCAGTTTCTGGAAATACTGCACCTTTTATTAATAAGAAGGTGCGCAACAATAAAGTTTATACCCGTCAGATGTAGGCCTATAATGTTATTCATGTGTAAAATCTTTAAGTTAATAAACATATTATATCTTAAAATATAACATGTAATTAATTGGCATTGATACATATTTTTGGCGATTTATTTTACAAAGACATGACGAGAATCACGAGACGAGAAATTCTATTAAACTTGTTTAAAATGGCGCAAAACGTAAGTCGGTGCTCTAGCAGACGAAACGATAATAATAAAACAATTTCCAGTCTTTTTTTCACTGACTTTCCCTGACTTTCCACACCGTAGGAATCCTGCAACTATTATTGAATGCTGTTTTTCTCATCTTTGAAAATGCCATACTGGATAATTAAATCTGTAAATAATAGAAACTAACATTTTTGTTAAAAAAACAAAACCTTAGATTTACTTAAATCTGTATTAGGAAGGAGACCTAAATTTCACAACTACTTTCAAAATACAAATATTAATACCATTTGGGGATTAAATGACTTAGTTAGGATAATTATTAGACTGTGATCGATATTTGAGTATATCAGTTCAAATTTAATAATATGTCATTGTTCTAGCAAAATTATTCGTCCCAGTCAACAAACTTTAAAATAACCAGCGAAAATGAGGAAAGTGGAATGTATTCGACACTAACCCTTTTAGTGCCCTGATCTGATCGGCTCCGCCTACCACCGTCAAAAGTGCCATGACCCGATCTGATCGGCTCCGCCTACCACCGTCAAAAGTGCCATGACACCGATCTGATCGGCTCCGCCTACCACCGTCAAAAGTGCCATGATCTGATCTGATCGGCTCCGCCTACCACCGTCAAAAGTGCCATGATCTGATCTGATCGGCTTCGCCTACTACCGTCCAAAGTTCCAGAGCCGGTGAGGTCGGCCCTCCAGATTTGAGCTAGTTCTCGCTTTATCCGATATATTGTGTAGTGTCGTATATCAATGGAAAGAGAACCTTTCCCTCTATTATTTTATATAAGGTTGGCAACACAAATCAACCTTAAATAGGTTAATGGAGCTGGGCGTTTAGTACATTTACAATGGGACGGTAACATACTCAATATGCCAAGTGCAATGCCAGTTTATATACGAGCTGCATGGAAAAACATAAGTGTGACTCACATTCTTACTGCTGTAAGTATTTTTGTAAACAGTTTTCAAATGTACGGGTTGAATTGTTCTGAGAATTTTAAAAAATATAGGTACTATTTAGGTTTTCATGTGATGTCATATGAAAGAAAAAAATTTCTTTACCAATATAAGTAAATAGGCATAATGACTTTTATAAATTTATATAATATTAAAAATATATATATGAAATTATTCATTATAAAAGGATTTTTGAAAAACGCATTCATTAAGTGTAGGTCTAAGCATTTATTCATGAGTTAAGCAATATAATAAATCTTGCTACAAGGTAAGCGATAACGCCCCAAAAATATCTAATGTAGGATTTCAAATAATAAATCTTGCTGCAAGGTAAGCAATAACGCCCCAAAAATATCTAATGTAGGATTTAAAATAAAGAATTCCTGTAATTCCTATTTATAATCATATATATTCAAAACTTTATTTTCTTGTATAAAACTAAATGCACTACAACAAACTAATATTGAATTGTATCTATAATATTATTTTAAACATATTAATTAGCATTAGTTATGAACAAAATTATAAACTAAAAAAATTAAATTCAGATATTAAACAACTGTAATTAAATTGTATTAATTTGTTATTATTAAGGAAGAGTACATATGAATTAAAATGATAGAAAGGTGACTTTTCTTGCAAACCCTTACAAAAATGAAGAACTAGCAATGGCATTCTTTGCACACAAAACCTGACAGACCTCTGGCACTCTTCGCACGCGAATTCTGGAATTGGCGTGGCACTAAAAAGTGTTAAGTTTATATAGGAATAGCTTACCTTGTCCAATTTGAGGTTCACAGACTATGGAGTCCTACCTTGTGGGATACTGGATTAGAGTGGGAAAGAATGAGAAACAAGGGGTTAATTAAGTGACATCCCTCGAACTATGTGGTTTCTTAATAAAATAAGTCACTTTAGGACCTATAACACTGACTCACATGCAGAAAAAATTTGTGCAGCAATTAGTACACCCATTATGGCAGACACCCTTTGTGAATTGAACACAGCACACACAATCCAAAAAAACAAACGACCCTCACTCTACTTTCCCTCCAACTCCAAAAAAATGGCGGGAAACATCTGAAGAACAAACAACTACAAAACTAAAATAAAGAACTACATCAAAAGAAACTAAGTTAAACAAATTATTACAAAAAACCTACTTTACAATATTAAATAAACTCCATTCACGGTAGTAGTTACTCTCTGAAAGGTCTTTTTTCCTACCAATATCCTACTATATAATAGATTTTTGATAGGGAAAAAGGCCTTTCAGAAAACAATTCCTACGCTGAACAGACGTTATATACAGTTCAGAAACTGAACAAAATTTTTATTTATATTTGGAAAAACAAAAGTAGATTCTCTCATAGAGTGGAAGTTATTCAAAAAGATAAATATTTATTATTATTAGAATATTTTACTAGAAACACTACTATGACATAATTTTAAAAGCGAGAGCTTTAAAAACAGAAATTTTTTGTACTTAAGAAGTTATTATTATTATTATTATTATTATTATTAGCACCACGTCTTACTACCCGTTCAGGTTGTACACACTTATACTAATGTGTAATGGTAGGGTGATTGTGAGATGAAATGGAAGACCTACGGTTTAATGTGGAATCCGAACGCCGTTGGAGGCCTGGCATTCCACATATTCACAAGTTGTGATTAATACACGTCTTGTCAGAGGTGAAGGAAGGGTTTGGCTATCAGATAAATCTGTGCTGGGACCAAGGATTGAACCCCGGACCTCCAGCACAGAGATCCAACACCTTACCCCTAGACCGCCAGGTCACCCACTCAAGAAGTACTATATAAAAATATAGTATTTCAAGATTTGAATATATAAAATTCACATTATGTTAGTTATAATTATGTGTTTTAATGGAAATTAAATAAATGATGTAATTTCTTTGCTAAACACAAATTATTTATGTCATTCCTTTTTGTTTATACACAATACTTAAAAATTATAGTCTTGTTTTACTTGTATTAGATTGATCGATTGATTCTCTCACAATTGAGCCTTCCCTCAATATTATGAAAGCCGATAAAATTAGATCCAGGCCGATTTTTAAATAATATTGTTAGTAAAGGTAAAGAAAATATTCTAATAACAAACAAATAATCTACTTACACTACACGTGGATAATAGCGTCGGCAACGCTTCGGTTTTCTCAACGAATAACCATGTAATTTTAGAATTGAGCAACATTAAAAGAAATCTGTATTATAGCATGCACAAAGTGTCACTAAACTGAAAAAGCTAATTTGCCACATTTTTGATGTGTTAAATAAACAATTTTGCTATAACACCGTAACATAATGATTAATTAAAACATTATTTGTTTTAAATTAAGTTAAAAATGATATAGAAAATAATGATAAAAATCAACGTTTTGTCACTATTTCGGAACAAAGAACACCAAAAATCAAATACGCCCATGCATATTACGTGTCAAATCAAAGGCTGTGCAAACACTTTCTCCCAACTATAGCGATGACCACAGCGCATACGCTGATGTTTATACATGCACAGATGTTCATGGATTATGTAATGCCACAATATAGCAATAGCATTCTCTGTGAAGTTCATGTATTGAAATCACAATTTTAGTTAACTAATACGCAGAAAAACATAGGGTTGTTAGTGAAATATGTTCAATTATATGACTTTATGATCTTTTAAAAATTCCAGTCATATTTAGGAAATTTGAGAAATTCTTTGATCTTTCCCTAATTTTTCCAGGTAAAACCAAATTCCCTGACATTTCCAGACATGTGGTAGGTCTGCATTCATGCCCTGACGCTTCCTACAATATTCGTTTGAAAGAATTTTAAATTCAAATATACTTAAACGCTTTATTATTTGAAAATTAATCTTATTTGTCATGGCTAAAATTTGGACTTTTATTTTTTAATGAGTCTTATTTTCGCTGTAAAGTTTTTTTTAAGCTATTATTGTTTATACTATTTCGATTTTGTATATTCAATTTTTTAATTTAAAAACTTAGTAAGATAAAATAAAATTTAAAAGATCAAATAAATTGAGATAAAATTTAAATTAAACACGGGTTAGATCATTCTTTATATTTTTACAAAGCAAATATTAAAGGCAAGCTATTCATCATCTACATTATTCAGTCAAAAAGATAAAATAAAATTTAAAAGATCAAATAAAGTGACATAAAATGTAAATGAAACACTAGTTAGATCATTCTTTATATTTTTACAAAGCAAATATTAAAGCAAGTATTTATCATCTACATTATTCAGTCAAAAACTACAGAAAAATTCCACTTACATTTTATATTTGAAAATTAAATAGTGTTATAGTATAGCATTTAAAATTTAAAATTTGGTGTAGTAGATGCCATTATACTTGAAATTATAAATATAACTTAATAAAATATATTTGTATCCCAAAACTGGACAAAAATTAAATTCAGGGCATGGTTTATCAGTCTGTCAAATGTTGGAGAAAGATTTAGTCCATAAACATTAGTTATAATATTAACAACCAATCAAAATTTTTACTTCTCCTTCTCTTATAATTTTAAATAAAGAGTGAAATTTTAAACAAAAAAGACTGTAAATTAAATATTCTTTTAAATGCAATGTTTGAATATTGTATTTTTTATTTTTACTAATACCACTTTAATGCCATGTGTAAATGCGATTTGAATTTTGAATTGCACTTTTAATACAAGAGTCCTTTGGGTCAAGTCTAACTGGGAAATGAACTTGGAACAGCTCCCTTGTCCATTATCTTTTAGATGCGCACATAGGTAAATAGTAGAAAATTAATATATGTTTTAATAGGGAGACAAGATAATAACATTTCAGGGAGTTAAGAATGGTTTATTGATTTTATAACTTTTTTAAATGAGGGGGAAAACTTTCACATGACTTAGAAATTTGCAAACATTAAAAGACATTCAAGCCTAATCACACATATACATAAAAAAAGGATTACGGTACAGAAGAAAAGAATATAAAAGCATAACATTTAGGTGATTTTAAAGTAGTTGTTGGAAAACTTTCAGGTCCTGTAAAATAAACGAATTTTGTACAGTCAGACGTGGGAAACATGGTTCAACTTTAATGGGCAGACTCGGGGAACAACTGATTCACAAGTTCTTTCTTGTTCACTTTGCCCATAGTATTTTTAGGAAGTTTCTCAACTACTTTAAGTACAGTCGGTATCGCATAAGGTGCCATTCTTTCTTTTGACCAGTCACGAAGTTTAGAGAGAATAATTTCTTTTCCTTCCTTGGCGACGACAACAGCTGCTACCTGAAATGGTTTAATATACAGTTAACAAATACATCAGAAAAATATGATTAATGAAAAATTGTGACAATTGCTATACATTTTTACTAAACTTGGTTGGTCTTATTCTGCACACTTATTGTCGAATATATCAGGGGTGTAGGAATAGTGTTATGTTTCAAAAAGAAATAGCAACACTTCAAACAAATTCTGAATAATTAGAAATATGTATTTATTAGATTATCTCATTTTCATAGTTGTTTGGTGGGGAGAAGAAACTAATTTAAATGGCAAGGCAAAGAAGAAATGATGAAAACAGAACCCAAAACCAATTAAGGAAATGTAATTTGAGGTTTGTCACAATAATATGGCATGTAGAAGTATTTTGGTGTAATATTAATACAGGCTAGTATGTCGAGATCAAACATTTAACTTCGAACCAGAAAAAATAATTATAGGAAAGTAACTTTAAAAAATCTGGAGTAGTTTGACGTTTACTTGTTTCCCCAAAGAGCCGGCAACAATGTTTTTTTTTATTGATGGTTTGTAGTGTTTGTATGATTTCTAAAATCAGTTATATAATGTCATTTATTTGATGTTATTCATTTAATGGGAAATTTAAGTGGTTTAAAACAAACTAATATTGCAATGTAACTTATTAAAAAAGTAATTGTCCATGACTGTATATAATATAGAAAAGTGTTTTTCTAGTACTTCCTTCAGAAATTTGCAGCCATAAAATTAAATTTACTTTCAATAATATATGCATGTATTAATAAAATGGGGCAAGAAGGTTTATTCAAGGTTACCTATTTTCACATTAGAACATATTTTGACTGAGTTAGCTATAAATGTATAAGTTAATACCACATAAAAACCAGGACTCTACGAAACATCATGGTGCAACCAAGCAAGGTAGGCTTGTTAACATTCACAGTAAACAGAGTGTAATTTTTAACTTTTCTTTGATAGCAGTCAGGAGATGTTTGTCTCTCTGGGATATTGTAAAGGTGATAACCAATTAAACAGCTGCACTGCAGATAGGAAAGAACTTGAAAGGTAGTTTATTGCTAGATCTTCACACAGACTTAATTCTATAATATTGTTTTTAAAATGTATTATTTGAAACAGATATGATTGTTTTCTGTTACTCATTTAACATTTAGTCAATATTAATGTTGCCTAACAGACACATGCACCTTCTTTGGGTTGAAAGCCTTAGTCAGCCAGCTAAATACAAACAGTTTACAATAATATAGCAAAGATACTATTAAAATCTATAATTAATGAAACTAGGCAAAAATGTTGAAATAAATATACTCTTTTAAAAGGGTTGAAACTTGGACAGTAGGAGCTGGGGAGGGGCAGGAAAGGGATGTCGAGGCAGGTCTAGAGTATGCTCTTATCCCCAGCTGAAGTTAAGTTAAATCACCGATGTAAGTAATCTCTGCACTTAGGCCATATTGACAAACTGCCCACAGGGTAGCGACATTTATGTGATAAATACGAAGGGATATCATAATTCATATGCTAAATAGATACACAGTTTATTTATAATTTGAAAAGGTGCTTATTTTTATATTTTTGTCTAATATCTAAAAAGAATATGTATGTATGTATAAAAATATGTGCCTTTTCAAAAATTCATGTGGTCAGAATTTGCCCGTCATTAGTCAGTTAATTTAAAAGTCAGTCTGAAACTATTATTTATTTATATAAGAAAGTATTGTCAATTTTAAAGTTTTCTTGTATAAATAATCAGTTAATTAAAGAAAAAATTGTATTTGCCCATAGAATATAGAGCACCCTTTGCATATTCTTAACACCTGTGGCATAGCCATGTAAATCCAATTTTTGGAAATATACACATTTAAAATTAACTAATAAAATAAACAGTCAAATGAGAGAAACTGTTCAGATGGCAATCATTTCTCAGAAAAAGAAGAAACATTTAAGGATCACCTAAAGGTGATTTTGAATTTCTACAGATTTTTTCCATCAAGAAACGACCAAAGTAGTGGAAGCTTCATATGAACTTACTCTATTTTTACTAATAGCCAAAGAGAAAAAAGCGATACCGTGCATGTTCCATGAAATAATCCACTTACCAATCCAAAAGAGAGGTGAAATTTTTTTGGGTTTTTATTTGACCTCGTCATTAAGTCAACGAAAATTAACAAAAGTACATTCATACATCAAAAACAAGAACTCTAAAATAACCATATATTGGTTATAGCCTCAAATTAAATGTGCACGATCTGAAGTAATTGTGTGTGCAGAATTCTCTCAAATATTGATATTGTGATGTAAAATGCACTTGCACAAGCTATCAATAGTGTTAGGGCCCTAATTTAACATAGTTGTTTGCATATGGACTGCATCTTACTAGCTTCAATAACTGGCTGTTTTCAAAAGGCCATGAAAATAATATTGTTCCAGATCAATTGAAAATACAACTAGTTGAGAAAAGTGGCCAAATGTTACTGACCTTCTGACCCCACGTGATGTCTGGAAGCCCAACCACCACACACTCCTTGATCTCCTCATGACCCAGAAGATGAGTTTCAATCTCCAGAGCACTGACCTTGTATCCACCTGTTTTAATGATGTCTATATTGGTTCGACCGAGGATCTGATAGTAGCCGTTCTCAAACCTGGTCGTATCACCTGTAGTAAACAAGAGAGTTGATAGTAACCGTTATCAAACCTGGTCATATCACCTGTAGTAAACAAGAGAGTTGATAGTAACCGTTGTCAAACCTGGTCATATCACCTGTAGTAAACAAGAGAGTTGATAGTAGCCGTTCTCAAACCGGGTCGTACCACCTGTAGTAAACAAGAGAGTTGATAGTAGCCGTTCTCAAACCGGGTCGTATCACCTGTAGTAAACAAGAGAGTTGATAGTAGCCGTTCTCAAACCTGGTCGTATCACCTGTAGTAAACAAGAGAGTTGATAGTAGCGTTCTCAAACCTGGTTGTATCACCTGTAGTAAACAAGAGAGTTGATAGTAGCCGTTCTCAAACCTGGTTGTATCACCTGTAGTAAACAAGAGAGTTGATAGTAGCCGTTCTCAAACCTGGTTGTATCACCTGTAGTAAACAAGAGAGTTGATAGTAGCCGTTCTCAAACCTGGTTGTATCACCTGTAGTAAACAAGAGAGTTGATAGTAGCCGTTCTCAAACCGGGTTGTACCACCTGTAGTAAACAAGAGAGTTGATAGTAGCCATTCTCAAACCTGTTCATATCACCTGTAGTAAACAGAGTTGTAACAATGTTCCTGTAGTAAACAAGACAGAATTTTAACAATGTTCCTCCCCTTGAAGTGTAAGGAAGTGTTGTACAGGGCGTACCTTGTACCCATTGTCACATACGCAGCAGAAACATGGGACAGTGAATGTAAGAGAGACTAGGAAACTGAAGGCCATGGGAATGAAGTTTGAGAGGAGCATGTTAGCTGTCCCAAGGAGAAACAAGATTAGGAATTAAGTTATCCGGGGAAGAGTGGGGTACAGGGCGTACATGAGATAGTAGAGAGTAGATTTTACTAAATTGACCAGGCCGCAAGCTGGAAACAGTTAATAATGAGTATTTAAACTGATTAAACTTTCTTGTAAGTTAGGTTTGTGATTATTTTTTAGAAGGATTTGGGAGCTCTAGATTTTCACTAGAGTCAAGCTTGAGTTCAATTAAATAATCAAATTAATGATTAAATGATCAGATCCTTAAAGAGATTCGAAGATTCGAAACTCAAATTCTTAATTTTTTTTTTCAAATTTCCATGTGAAATTTGTTTGAGAGCTCTAATACTGCTTATTAGTGATTCAAAACCAAAGGATGAACTTGACAACCAGGCCCTAGACCAGTAATTTAACACTTCATTGATTGTAAGAACACTATGATGAATGGATTATAAGAATTTTTTTTAACGTTTATTTATTATTTCTAAAAGACACCTTAGCTCAGTTGGTAGCGAGTCTTGTCTACTGAGCTAAGGGTCCCGGGTTCGATTCCCAGTATGTATGAACATGGATGAACAATTTATCATTAGTGGAATGTGGGTTGTCCCTTTCACATTGACAAATTAATGGCCAGGGACTGGACGTTGTTCTTGTCCTAGTCTTAAGTTAGATTATAAGGCATACTAAGCTACGACAGGCCTAGCA
>CABFWO010009298.1:0-12751 GCA_902155825.1 Timema genevievae
TGGACTGGGCCAGTCGACAGATGGGGTCTGCGGTCAGTTACTTCCTACACAAACATACACCATGTAGATGCTAGGGGTGGACTGGGACACCAGGAGATATCTGGGCGAGGGGGGAGGGCAGGTTGATTCAGGCTGCCACAACTACCTTAAATAAAAATAAAAACTATCCATTCAATTCTTAGTGTTTTTTCTTAAATGGAACGCTCAAAACATCAAATCTTCAAATCCTATGGTGTTCGAGAGATTCAAGATTAGTAAAAATATCAAAAAAGTATTTCAAATACAATTCTGAAGGCCTTAACTTGATATAACAATTTTAAATAGTCGGTAAAAGGAATTATATAGACTTGTGTGGTTGGGAGCACAGCCATAAAAAAAAAAGACAAAATGGTAGAATTAATACAACTAATCTCCTAAAAAATTGTTCCCTTTGCTGTTTATGGCGTTATAGATATGACAAACAAAATATCATTCATCATTGGCATCAAGTCGTAAGCCACCTATTTTAAATTAGAATTCAAATATTTTAACTTTAACTAACACTACACTTTTAAATATTAGAGAATTTGATTTTGAATTCGAGATTAGAAAGAAAATTTAAGATTTGAATTTCAGATTCGAGAAATATATGATTCAACCCATATCTAGAATATTTTAAAAAAATATGCCAAAAGATCCGGTGAGTAAGTCCGAAGGGCTCAGAACACATAATTTTGTGAAGATATACGATGACATTAAATGTGGATCTGTTTAGTGAATACTGACTGCTACTAACTTTGTAATCTACACATATACCAGGTGGAGGATCATGTTACAAACTTAAATATTTCAAAAATGGACCCTGAGCTATTGTCTAGCAATTTAGAAGCATTTTTGCTCATGCTGATAGAAAATACAAGCCGACGTTTGAACTGGACTGAAACACGATCTAATAATCGATAATATGCCTGAAATGGCCTCGGAATTAAATATACTAATAATAAAAACATGAAATACTCTACCTCGACACTTCAGCTTACATTTAAACATAGCTTAGGTTGTATTCATGAATGTATGTTAAGGGCTGTCACATTCATAGTCCCGGGTCGCTTGGAACCTCTCATTACACCCCTGGTAGATGCTATAATATACTCTGTAAGTTGGGTTCTCCCTCAAAATACCTGGTTTACACTGTCAACAGTTCATAATCAAAGGTTGTTTTTAATTAGAGATAATCAATATATACATTGGGAATCGACCCCTACATTTACACTGTAAGTTAGTAAGATTACCGTACATTATTGCAATATGGTACAGCTTATAAGATAGGGCCATAGTGCAATCAGTCAGGGTAAACTGAGTATAATATTGTCAATCTAAAAATGTAATACATTGTGTAAAATGTCTCCCCAAGCAAGACTGGACTCGAGACCTGTTGGAATCTTTGTTCAGAAAGCACAAGAACAGTGCAGTCTAGTGGTGTTATAAGTTACATTGCGCACATAGAAGTGTGAATCACTCACCAAGCGCACTAAAGTAATTTGTTTCACTGTTGCGTGTCACTTTGTGTTCACGGTAGGAAGAATTTTTAACCACTCTTAACCACAAACTATTTTTTTTATCACCGCATCTTACTACCTGTTAAGGTTATATGCACACTAATTATTAATTCTTATTCATTTTAGTTAATTTCTTTATCAATTATTATTTTACTTTATCTTTAAATTACTCTTTTTCTTAATTCAGATATACAAACGATGAGGTTTTTGAAAGTAGAAAACGATCGATAAAAACATGTTTAAATAAATGGTACGGATCACCGCATGGACTTTCTCACTCCATTGTTTAAAAATGGAGATATTTACTCAAAACTCGTAATATATGTGAAACGAAATAACGTACATTAGCAAACCCAAGCAAAAATGTGTTATACTTTTGTAAAACATTTTTTTGACTCCAGGTATTAAATTTTATAAATAAAGAATTAAAGTCCTCATTTGTATATTTGGACCAATAAAAAATATTGATATTGGGTCCACAAGGGTCAACACCTCGTCTTCCGGCTAAACTTTTCAACATTTTATTAGGGGTTGCACATCTTATGGTTATCACATTGCTATTGAATTCCTCATTTATAAATTTTGATCAATAAAATAGGTAAATATTGAGGTTTGAATCCAAAATTATAGAGATGGATCATTGCTGAACAAACATTTCCCCTAAGAGATTAAAGGAAAAAAACATCAACTTTTTAAGAGACTTACTTATTTACTTACTCTATGTCATTAGAGAATTATTACGTTTAAAATTTTTTATTTTTTAAAGTACTACAACTTTACAATAATAATTTATTTATTTTCTCAAATAGTTATGGAGATATGGAAATCTCTCTTTCTGTAAAGTACCCTAAAATTAATTTTCATGGGAAAATGAAAGCAGCCATTTTATTTATAAGCTTAATCAACGCCTAGACACGAATTTTAATATATATCATTAAAGCTGATTTTGAGAAAATTGATTTTTTCTCTTTTTGCACCTAAGGAAACTACCCTTAATCTTAGGATTATATATCCAGTTCCATAAACCCCTCGGGGCAACCCTATGAAAACCCAAGATACCGAGTTTTAGCCCATTTGGTAAAATATTTTAGGCTCCAGCCTGGGCTACAGATGGACGGACAGACAGACAGGATTGCGAAAACCACTTTTTCTGATTCGGGGGGTCATGAAACATCAACATTTATCAAAATCTCGAGCTCGATTTTTTTTAACGCTCACAATATTTTCTCTACTGTAAGGTAGAGAGAAAGTGGATGTTAAAGCTGTAGGTATCTGGTAGCATTTTAAAAATTGTCCCACGGAGTTAGTTACCACTAAACAACGAGACCGTATTGTTATTCTAATAAACTGTGCAGAAATACAATCTCTGAGAATATAATATTTGGGTGGTTGACATGAATGAATCCCCAAAAGTTGTTGAATGACCACAATGTGTTTCAGTACATACGTATGTTAACCGTTGTTTCCTCATATGGAATGGAACCAAACCATGGACCTCCCAAAACACACGACAGGTCACGGCTTACGGACACACGTTTGGAAGTGATTTTGGGGCAAGATTTAAACCACTACAGTTACATCATTACTGCAAATAAAACGTTTTAAATTTCTGGTAAAAAATATAGGTAAAAAATATATTATTGTTTGATAAAGGGAGCTACTCGTTTATTTTTGTAATAATAAGATACCAAGTTGGAATTGTTGGCCACTCCTGTTCTAGATTACCACCCTGACCTGGCACTCCAGTGCGCTCCTCATCACGTTACCTCTTCCTCCGTCGTACAACACTGGCGAGGGGTCAGGTTCGAAGGGGCGCAGGCAGAGAGGACTCTCACACAACAGAACACGCTCTACGTGCAGTCTTCCCTGTCCGAGCTCAGTTACATCGACATCAGGTGACTCTAGAAACAGACACTAAGGCACACTTGCTGACACAAAACGCTTGTGTACTGTTGTGTTTGAGCGTGTGTACGCTTGGCACACAAACTAATGAATAATCGCTCAGTATTATAAAAACTGTTCATGTTTCACTGTAGGTTCGCTGGTTCGGGTAGAAACTACAACGCTAGTTCTGCTGTAGAGGTCGAAGGAGTTCCTCCTAGAATGAACGGTGTGGCCGTAATTCATTCTGCCTACACTGCCGTCAATGTCACGCTACCTGATGCTCCTGTCGTCCTTACAAACTGCACTCTGCGCAATAATAGAGGTGAGACACACGATGTAAATATCGGCACTTAAATGTTATTAATATTCTGATACAAAATTAAAAATTGAACTATTGACAGTTTAAACTTTCTGCATCACACAACCTTTTTTCCACATCAGGAAATCAAAAATTTAATTTAATAATTTAAGATATTAGGTTATTTCAATAAATTGCTACAAGTGTGGTCACTTAAATCGAATGAATTTAAATTGAAAGGAATGGTTTAAGGACTTGTGAAATGTTCATTTCTTATCCGTAAATATGAAATCCTTTCTCTCCTTATCGAGGTGGAAGATAGTTTCTCTTGGAGACATTGAAAGTTTGTGTTTACCTTCACAAAACAATAGACAAGAGAAAATTTAGTAAAACACCATAGACTGAGCTCAGGTAGTCCGAAGTTCCAGATAATCTGGACACATTTTTCAAAAAACACGGGGAAGAAAATCCAAATGAAATATATTTTATTGATAATAAACTCAAAGTTAAAAATGTATTGTAATAAATACTGATAATAAATGCTGGGTATTTACATGTTGTAGTCAAAACCATGTGTTTTCATGTGAATTTAATAAAACCTATTCAACTGCAACTTAAAATTTGTGAAAATACCCCCACCTCCTCGCTGACCATTCTGAATTTTCGCTAATCCGAACAGGCTTCGGTCCCATTTAGTTCGGATTAAAAAGGATCTGCTGTATTTAGACTTATACTCGCCCTTTGTTATGTTTTCTAAAAATACAGTAATAACAATTCTCAACATCCATTACTATTTCCAGCCTGTGACCCAAGTCACTTTTTTATTCAAGCCTTATATTTTTCACTATCGCCTTATAATATAACTTAAGACTAGGACAGACACAACATCCAGTCCCCAGCTGGTAATTCATCACTGTGAAAGGATAAGCCAATATTTCACCAACGATAAATTTTTCGGCCATGGTGGGAATTGAACCCGGGACCCTTAGCTCAGTAGACAGACAAGCTACTGACTTGAGTCAAGGTGTCGGATTTTAATAACTATTCTACCAATCTGAAAAAAAACCTATTGAAAACAAACTTTTACATATTTATTTTTGTCATTAAGGATGGGACCCTAAAAGCCCTCGAATCGTTAAGGATATTTGAGATTCAAGGATTTGAGAAAATTTCTGATTCAAGACTCAGATCCTTTTTTTCAATTTTTCAAGTGAAATTTACTTTATAGCTCTAATACTGCTTATTGGTAGTCCAGAGCCAATTATAATTATAGGATGAACTTAACCAGACCCCAGAACAATAATTTAACACTTAACTGAATGTATTAATGTTATTATTTTATATGTATATTTCCTCTTATTGTTCATAATTTTTTCCAAAAGTCAAATTTGTATTCGGGATCCGAAGGTAAATTGGAGGTTCAGATTAGACCCAACTCTAGTAATTGGTAATAAACTAATTCAGTTTTAATGTGATCACTTCTGCTCAGGATATGGAGTGTACGTAAACAGCTCTTCCGGCCTGACACTGTTAGAAGACTGCCTTGTGATGGAAAATGGCGGTGATGGTGTTCGCTATGTTCATCATGACCCCGACAGTCGTCAGGGGCTGGACAGGAAGGACATCTACGACTTCTGCACGTTCCCGACCACGGCCGGACAGACATTCCCTATAGCGTTCACCATGGAACAGAATAAATACAACCCTTCTGAGAAACAGTGCAGAAAGGTGGGGAGGGCTTTCCAGTCCATGTTTACTTTACATCTTGGTAGTTGGTACCAATACATTTATTGTCATTTGAGCATTAGTTGGCAAAACCAACTTACTTCTTCTTGTAACAAGCAAATTACCATATCTATTATTATTACTATTATTATTATTATTATTATTATATTATATTTGGAAGAAGGTACAGGAAAGGTGGATGGAAACATATAAAAGGGGTTTCCTCTTTTAGGAAGTTGTGTTGCACGTTTCACACTCCTCCCTGATGAGTTCCGATAGAATGAAACCTAGGTCAGGGATTGGGTGGTGACGGTTGATTTTCTTTAAGAGGCAACCATTACCTCTTTGTCTAATGGCAGCAATGTAAAGTGTGAACTGTGTTCTTCTTTTAATTGTAACAGCCATATTGTGTTTGTCCCTTTTATATGTTTCTATCCACCTTTCCTGTACCTTCTTACAAATATAATATAATTTACCTCATAAAGTGAAAAGAGGTTTTCCTTATAGAGATATATACTATATATATAATTTTATGATAGACAAATCAGCAGGTAAGTGGATATAAAACCTGTATCTATTAAACTTGATTTAATAGTACGTGATTAAATTAATGAGTTAGCTATTTATAAACTTGATAATGGAGAGTGGAGGAGGTTACATACCCTGTACTCATCAGCAGACATTATCAGGGTAATCAAATCTCACAGGTTACTGTGGGAAGGACATGCAGAATGACTAGAAGAATCTAGAATAGTGTTCCTGGTATTGACTGGCAAATCTAATGGAAAGCGACCATTTGGAAGATCTAGACGCAGATGGAAGGATAACATTAGAATGGACCAGAAAGAGATAGAGTGTAATGAGGTGGACTGGGTAGAGCTAGCTCAAGGTAGGGATGGGGTGTAATGAGGTAGACTGGGTAGAACTATCTCAAGATAGGGATAGGTGGCGCACATTTTTAAGTGCAGCAATTAACTTTTGAATTCTTCATAATGTAAGTATTTATAAAGTTTGTTATGACTCCTCACTGTCCTAAAGACAAGTGTAGAGTGAAAACCTCATGTCCGCTGTTATTGTCAGCTCGCATGTCCCAATTTTTGTAAATTATTTTGCTTCCAACTTGACATTAGTGCAATTAACTGGGTACATCACATTCACTATACATACACTAAATAAATAAATTGAATCATAAACATTTGACCTAATTGAATTCAAAGGCTTGACTAGAAAAGATCCAAATGATAAGGGTGATGTGATATTTTAATGTGATATTTAATATCATTAAATATAGTTGAGAAAATTTTCAGCCGGTTTCGATCCCCTTGTCCAGTTTTTCTTTTTCAAATTTATTTTAATTGAAAGATGTATCTCACTGTTTGGCTATATTTTTTCTAAGATTCAGATTAGAGGC
The DNA here is from genome assembly GCA_902155825.1 of Timema genevievae. Classification (NCBI taxonomy): domain Eukaryota; kingdom Metazoa; phylum Arthropoda; class Insecta; order Phasmatodea; family Timematidae; genus Timema; species Timema genevievae. The sequence goes on from CABFWO010009298.1 coordinate 6,857, forward strand.
TCGGAATTTGAAGACAAATTGGGAGATTCGGATTTGTAACATAGTGGATTCGACCCAACTCTACTAGATACATTTTCACTTTGAAAACCTCAATCGAGATCTAAATACAAATCACTTTGAAAATCTTCATATGATGGAGATGATCCTATCTACCTTGTCAAGGCCTAATATTCTCCATTGTTTGTTACAGTATTTCTATTCTCAGCCCGGTCAAGTGCTAACACTTCACTTCATCCAGTTGTGGACAGACCGCAATGACAGCGCTGTCATCGAAGTGTTTGATGGTACAAACTCCAACAGTCGACTCTTAGCCTCCCTCAGTGTCAGAAACAACACCCGGCCACAGAGTGTTGCTACGACTGCCAACGCTGTGTACATTCACTTCCGGTCAGAGGCCAAAGTGGAGATGCTGGCTTACCTCAAACTTATCGTCGGCTCAAGTAAGAACAGATAATTAAATAGCTACTTTTTATCATAAAGTCGGTACCACAACAGTGTTTGATACCTCCAGTTTGTTATATTTGGAAGGAGGTAGCAAAGATGGATGGAAACCTTAAATAAAACTAACAAACACAATATGTCTTTTACAATGCAAAGAAGAACTCACTTCACACTTTACATATCTGCCATTGGACAAAGAGGTAATGGCTGTCTCTTGAAGAAAATAGATCACTACTGCCCAATCCCTCGACCTAGGTTCCATTCATTCTATTAGAACTCATTTTTTTGTGCACTTTTGTAATTCTCTTTGTACTGTCTTTCAGGAAAGTCATATGACCTAAACATCACCAGCTCGACTATAGTGGACAACAGCGGCAGGGGGGTAGCGATAGAGAACATCCGCAGTCTGATCCACATTCATCAAACATCAGTCTCCAATAATAATCACGTCGCTGGGGTGCACATCCTGGGAGGGACTGGAGACGTCAACATAACCGACAGTCGAATCGCTTTCAATGTTGGAGACGGGGTCAACATATCGTACGCAGGCGGCAATAGTAACATAACCCGCAGTTGGCTTTCGTCTAACAAAGGATACGGGGTGGCTGTATGGTTGAATGAGAGCATTCACTCTCCTTATGTGGCCTTCAACCAAAATACCATCATCACATACTCAGAGATATTCAAGAATGAAGATATCGGAGTGTTTGTCGGTAACTTTTGTAGGGAATCTTTTGTCAATGTGACCGGTAATTGGTTCAACGACAGTTTACAAACGGCAGTGGAGATACAGTCTTGTTGGAAGCCTCAAAGTGAAAGTCTGGCACTACAGATAGGACACAACTTTTTTATCCAAAATACAAAACTCGGTATTAAAATTAGTCCAGCTCTAAATTTAGAAGGAACTATAGAGTTCAACTATTTTACCCGACATTCGTACGGATGTGTTCTCGTAAGGAATAAACTTTTGGAAGAGTTTGATATCCTCCCTGCTAAATTGTTGATCCAGTATAACGAGTTTGAGTTGAACTCGGGAGTTTATGTCGTCAATCTTGGTCTCTCGCCATACAGTGACGATCAAAGTATTCTGTTCACCCGTAACTTTGTCAAAGATAACCGCATCAAAGAACCTTTTGATTCCGATGAACGGACTAAATTAATTCCTCGGAGCAGAGTGGCTGCACCGGTAGTCGTGAGTTCTAGCAACGTCGATATCTTCCGAAACATTCTGCAGAATCATGAGTCCAACTATGAGGTGGGTTCTCATTTGGAAGATCAAAGTAAGGTTATCAACTGCACCTATAACTGGCTCGGATATTCTAATGAGGAGAAGTTCTTCTTTCGTCTTTTTCACAGGTACATTTCACTTTATTACAGATACTGTGCCATCCCTATGTGTTTGCATGAAAAATAGGGTTATATCCTTCGGATACAAAATTCTTAGTAATATTCGAGATGTGTATTTTGTTCTAGGGGTATGCGGGTACTCGAAAATTCTAGTTTTGAGTCAAGTTTTAGTAGATCCTCAAACTTGACTCAAAATACTTTTTACAAAACTCAAAAATTTGAGTAATAAGAATTTTTGATCTTTTCCTCAAAAATTCCTAGTTAAATTAACGCTTGAATCCTTGAATCTCTTTGATTGAAGAGCTTTGTGATTGGTAAAAATCTCATAAAAGTATCTGGAATAAAACTATGAAGTCCTTGACTGGATATAGGCATAACAATTTTAAGTGATTAGTAAAAGGAGTTATTAAGACCTATGTAGTTGGGTGAATAACAAAATCACAAAAAAGAACAAAATTGAATCAATATAATTAATATGATAAAAAAATCATTCTCTTTGTTGTTTATGATGTAAACGATATGACACTCATAATAACGGTTGACTAAAATCATACATTTTCAAGGATTCAAAGTTCAAAATTAAATTTAAGACTTGGATCGTAGAAATATTGTCTGACACCTTAGCTCAGTCGGTAGTGTGTCTCCCTACTGAGCTAAGGGTCTTGGGTTCGATTCCTGGCATGACAGAAAATTTATCATTGATGAAAATATGGGTTTACGCTTTCACATTGATAAATTAACGGCCGGGGACTGGATGTTGTGACTGTCCTAGTCTTAAGTTAACTGACTAACTAATGGATGTAGAAAAATAATCATAGAAATACAGGATTCTACCCTTCTCTACTTATAAACTAATCTTTATTTTAGAGTTGGGTCAAACCCACTATTTTACGAATCGGAATCTCCACTTTACCCTTATATCCAAACTTGAATCTTGGAAAAAAATTATGATCATGAAATATAAATATAATGGAATAACAGAAAATATAAATAGTTTTCTTAAAATCCATTCATTATCACTTTCATACATTCATTGTTAAATTAGTAGTCTGGGGCCTGGTTGTTGTTAAGTTAATCCTATTATTATAATGGGTTTTGAACCACCAATAAGCAGCGTTATAACTCTAAAATAAATTATACTTAAAAACTATTATTCAAGGATTTGAGTCTTGAATTCAAAATTTTCTCGAATCCTAATCTTGAATATCCCTAAGGATTCAATGAATTTGAGGGTTACATTCCCACTTTATATGGAATAAAAGCCCCCTGCTGGTTCCTGTTATCTTGTTCCACTGAGTGCTTCCTTGTGTATGTTTATAGGAAGGATCGATACAACCTGGCGAGGATCCAGTACCTACCATACCTCCTACACAGCAGTAACCCTAGCGACACCAGGATTGTGGTCAACACGCTGTATGTCCCCCAGTTCAACACCCCGGGAACGTCCCTTGTCGGAGGGGAGGTGGACGGAGTGGAGACACTCCGAGCAGGGGAGTATATTGTCGAGAGGGACATCAACATCCGACCGGGAGGAAAGCTCACTATTCAGTCTGGTGTCACACTCAGGTACAGAGATATTGACACAAATTATGGGGTGCAAAGTCCACTTTCTCAATTAGAAGCTAACTCGAATAGAATATTCTCAAAGCTGAGTTGGAATTGGGATACTTTTTATTTGCTGTTTTATGATTATAAAAATATTAATTGTGGTTATTTATATATATAACTTCATGCACTAAAATTACTTGAAATTGTTTTATTGCACAATTTTTTTGCAAAATTTCATTTTAAGCTTTTATTATGATAAACTAATTAGGCTCCCATCATAACTTACAAGACAATTACTTCAGATTTGTTTCTACATTAATATTAATTTTTAATGTACACACCAGCTTAGAATGGGATTAATTTACGATAAATTGAGAATTTTAACTGTCAATTATGTTGTTGAAGCTTCATAATTGTTTAAGCTGGTGCTTTTTTTCCCCCCCTCGAAGCAGAGTCGAAGCTGACATTTGTTTCAAAGCCAAGTCGAAGTTTTGAAACTTCATACATTACCAAAGCAAATCCAATCTTGGCTTAGTATTGGATAGCAAAGATCTCATGGCAATTTCCACGTCGTTTATTTGAAAACAATATTTTGTTAATGATCACTTGACAAAAATATGTAGCATGTTTCGACAACAACTTAATTTATTGGCTTAGGCGAAAATCTGTTTACCACTTTGACAAAAAAAAAATTCTTTAAAAAGATATTTAGTGTCTAAAGCTATATAAATATACACAATATATTTTATTTTTTGTAACATAACTATATGAAATAATAGACACACTTTAACTGGGCTGAGCTTCAAGTCAAAAAAAAGGCAACCATTACCTCTTTGTCCAGTGGCAGCAATGTAAAGCATGAACTGTGTTCTTCTTTTTATTGTAGAAGCCATATTGTGTTCGATCCCTTTTATATGTTTCTGTCCACCTTTCCTGTACCTTCTACTAAATATAAAATAGCTCAAAAAACGAAAAGAGGTTTTCCTTTCCTATTCACATCCAATGTTCATTTACTCTGTCTCGCCTTTATGTCGTTGATTCCTTTTACACGTTCTTATGTAAGTATCCTCTCATTCTATATTATTTGTGTTTTTCCCTCATTCAGGAGGTTGAAAGTCGAATATGTCTCTTGCAGGTTCCCTCCATCGGTGGGCATGATGGTGGCAGGTAAGCTGGAAGCAAGGGGCGGGGGCCCCAATGATATCCTACTCACCATGAAGGAAGAACGGGTAGAAACGCCAGAGAACGGCACCGAGGCGTTGCCCGAGGAAAGCAAAGTCCCCATCAGACTGCTCGGAGGGAGAACCAATCAGGAAGGGAGGCTGCAAGTAAGTCATCATCATCATCATCATCATCATCAACTATTTCCAGCCTTTGGCCTGGTCATTTTAGTAAAATGCTTTCCATATTTCGATATTCTTCCTCCTTTACTCTATTCCGTTCTTTTCCTCTCAGTTGCATACTTTTTCTTAACTGCTCCTTCTCCCATCTCTTTCTTTCTCACCCTTACAATCTTTTACCTACATATTTAATTTCCAACATTTTCTTTGGCATCCTCTATTTTTCCATCCTCATTACATGCCCATAAAATCTCACCCTTGCTTCCTCTACTATCTCATGTACTCCTACTTTTCCCCGGACAACTTCATTGCTTGAAATGCTGGTTATTTCTTAACCACTGGATACAAAATGATCAAATACAAAATCATAACAATTCCCAGTTTCAGGTATTGCAATGCGAACAATTAGGGTATATTCTTGTTGCCACACCTCATTCATTACACATTTGGGTTTAATGCATATGAACTAATTACGCTAATGTGTTAAGGATGGGGAAGGTTGAATTTAGAGGATGTAGGGCGTGTACTCTCATTTTTATATATTAATATTAATTTGTAATCTATAAAACAGCTCATAATGGCAGTAACTAATCATAAACTAAGTATTTTAACAGTCAACATTTTTATCGGTGAATCTTCCTAGTAATATTGTTTTAGCCGGAATTTTTCCCGAAGCAAAGTCGAAGCTAGGACTAAGTTTCGAAGCTATGCACCACACCCCTACACAACACTGACTAGTCTTTCTTGATAGGTGCGTATTGGCAGCACTTGGGGTACTGTGTGCAACTATGGTTGGACGATACTAGACGCTGCCCTGGTCTGTCATCAGCTGGGACTGGTACTCAACCCTGACGATTGGTTTCTACAGAGGTCAGAAATCCCTGATGCTGGGACCACAGAGCCTGTTGTTTTGAGGTGATTTACACTTTTTATTATATGGTTATTTTTTTCCCACCGCTTATTAGTAGCTGTTTGAGTTTATATTAATCACACCAATCGAGTATTGATGGGGAAGGTAATGAACTCGCTTTTGTTTGAAGGAAGTGGGAAACCGTTTAGGGAAAAACACCCTTAGTAGATTCGACCAGGATCCGAACATTGATCTCCCCCGTCATTGACAATCAAGTCTAACACAGGAGTAAAATTTTAGACCATCCTACCATCGATGCTGGTTGTTATGTATTTAATTAGTGGTATAAACATTTCATTATAAAAATAA
>CABFWO010009300.1:0-12747 GCA_902155825.1 Timema genevievae
CCTCGTTTCACCCCCCACCAAACCTACCCGGTTAGAATCAATTTATATACCTCATTCTCCTCCACTTTTGTACATACAATTCCCACCCTTTCTCCTTACAGTGTCTAACTCACCCCCCCTTATTTACCTCACCCTCCCTATTTTTCACCATCCAACCACTAGTAGTTCTTCCAACCCTTTCACATCTCCCTCCCCCCTCTTCTTTTTCCAAAAAATTTCCTTGAAGGCATTGAAAACTTGAACAATACATACGTCATTTCCTGTATCTAGATGATGGTGTTCGCTGTTCGTTTCACATTCACGTGTTTTTTTTTCCCCCGGAAAATTCTTGATGATGAGAAAAAGACGTGGGTAGAAGGGGAAGGGGGGTGGCTTTTGTTAATAATAGAGAGGACTGAATGTTACATCTAACAAAAGGGATGCTAAGAAAATATGTTATATCGACTCCCTTTTTTTTTTCCATGCGTACAAGAAACCTGACAAAAAATAAATGAATCATTAAATGTGTATAGTAGAATTATTGTAAACAGAACCATGTACAAAAGTTACAAAAGTTTTTGTAACTATTATTTTAACGCATGCATACGTCAATGCTCTGAAGTGATGCACTGTTTGACATATTTGATTGGTATTAATAATATTATTATGTTAACACTGCTTCGTATCACTCATTAAGGCTATACACATATATACTAATTATGATTGACCTCGGTGATCTTATGTTAAAGTGCTCCCCTTAGGACTCGATGTCTTTGGGCTTCAAACCCGGCCGGGGTCGACGGATATTTTTTTTGAGCGATAAAAGTCCGTAGCACAGCTTCCTTCGGAGGGGAAGTAAAGCCGTTGGTCCCGTGTTGATTGTGGCGCGTAAAAGAACCCTGGAAGGTATGTGGAAATACCTTTCCCGGCGAAATTGGTAGCCTGTTTCGCTCTCGTTGGAAGAAATTTTATTGTGCTGATATAATCGCTCGGTTCAGTGGACGTTTTAAATACCTCAAATAAAAAAATAAAAACGTTAATGTGCTAAGGATGGGGATTGTTGAATTTAGATTAAGTGTACCCGCATTTGTATTGGAAGAGTAAGTGTAAACCAACCCACGCTTGGTGTACTCAACCGTGATTTTAACCTCGATCCGTGGCACTACACACCTCTACATCTGGGAGCACGGCAGCAGAACATATCACAATTAATAGTAAACAACATACCAGTCCATCTAGAAATTCTAATACGTTCTTAGGGTCATCATTAACGATCCTACATCACAGAAAATGCTTATCATTATTGCATGTGCAGTGCCTTGCGCCTAACTCCTATGCAACTTGTTGTACAAGCATGCTTGAACAGCTTTGCTCTCCCGACACTGCACGCCGAAACTTTGAACAAAATTTAATGGTATTAGCATCCGGATATAATTGTATTGGAATGTTTTAAAGTACTTTTGGTCTGAACAAGCTATATGTGCAGTTTGGGCTATGAGATTCCGAACATCCCGAATATTCTAAGAATTTACTACAACATGTGTTACTAGAGCGAAGACACTTCTTCCCCATGTGCAGTAATTAAACTAAAAACATTTTTATAAAAAATAACAGTTCACACTAGGGATGTGCTAAGCTTTGAAACTTCGACTTGGCTTCAAAACAAACATAAGCTTCGACTTCACTTCGAAACAAATTCTGGCTTCGAAGTTTCGCCAATAAAAAAATATTGAGAGCTGAAATACTCCATTTATGATTAATTATTGCAATTCTGAGCTGTTTTATACATTACAAATTAATATTCATTTGGAAAAAAATCTGAAGAATTTTAATTGCATGTTGTAATAATAACTTGATTTGTCAGAATAACACTAAATATTACAAATAATGGTGCAATATAACATTTTACAAATAATTTTAGTGCTTAAAGTAATATAAATAACCACAATATAATATTCTTTCAATCTTAAAACAAGTAAAAGAAAATATTCGAGCTTTTATTCGGCTTCGAGAATATTTAATATATTCTATTCGAGTTAGCTTCGAATTGAAAAAATGAACTTTGAACACACCTAACTCACACCTTTTAGAGTAGGAGTGTATTTAACTTGAGTTAAGGGTATTATTTTTGCAATTTTTAGATCAAAACATTCTTTTTTAGTCAGTATAAATCAAATATTGTTTCAATATAAACATAAGGTTAATTTTTTTTCACATGGTGATATCAACATTTGTTGAATATCTGGCAAGGGTGTCCTAGAATTTAATGACAACTTTTTCTCTTCATTAAAATTTTTTTTAATCTAATGCCGCTATGCCCATGACAGATATTCAACAATTGTTGATACCCGCCTCGGTGGCGTAGTTGGCTAACGCGCCAGTCGTGTTGAGCCCGACCACCGAGGACGGGGAGATCGAGGTTCGAACCTCGGTCGGGTGAACTGGGGGTAGTTTTCCCTAAATGGTTTTCCACTCTGCCTCCACGTAAATGCGGGTTCACTTCCTCTAAATTATACCTTCCCAATTCCTAATCCATTAGAGTAATTAGTACTTAAGCGTATAACCCGAACGGTTAGTAAAACGCGGTGCTAAAAAAAAAATTGTTGATACAACTGTGTGAAGAAAATTAAACTCTTTATGTTTACCGGAGAAATATTCTATTTATTTATTTTGGGAAAAAAAAGTTGCTATAAAAACTGAAAAATACTGCCTTTAACTATCGTTCCCTGCACTCCCACTTTAGCCCCATGAGAGAGACAGTATTGTTATCTCCATGGGATTAAATTGTAGTGTGTGTGTCCCAACTAAAGACCGCGCGGCCACTGATTATGTTTGATGATCACCCTGTAGCACATAGTTACTACCCGGAACACCAGGTCATTATCCATCCGACCAACCTGTCATTCATTCTCATTGTGTTAATAAAAGCCAGTAATTTAGGACATTACAAAGCACAAAGGCTACCAGACCCAACTCACCACAATACAGCAAGATAGACTTGTAATTATGTGTCAGGAACACATGCTATAATGTATTAAATAGCAAAAGTTATAATTTTTGTTAATTACGGTTATAGCCTTATCTATAAATAATGTTCTTTAAATTTATAAATGACACCTGGACACAGGAATCGAACCAGGGACCTATGAATTAGTACGCCCACTAAGCTAAACTAAATCATCTAGTTTCCAGGGTTATTCCTCACTCATGTGCTATAGTTCATTAGTGTTCAACCTATTTTGTTCGCGTACCCACAAATATGATTTCTTTTCAGCTTTTTACCACCAAAGTTTTTTGGTGCATAATGCAAGCTAGCTATATATTCTATAGTCTGAACTTAGCTCAGTCTGTAGCTTGTCTGTCTATTGAGCTAAGGGTCCCAGATTCGATTCCTGGCATGGACATAAAATATATGTGGACTTACCCTTTCACAATGATGAATTAAAGGATGTTGTTTTTGTTCTAGGTTTAAGTTAGATTATAAATCGTGTGCTGATGTAATCAGTCGGTTCAGAAATAGCACGTTAAATACCTAGAATAAGTAAAAAAAATTAGTACGTATACAACATACATACAAAAACCCACGCTGGGTTGGCATTAAACTTTGTATACAGCTCAATAAACTCCATACTTAATCAATCCTCACTAACTTTCTCCACACTTCCCTATCCTTGAATACTCCCTTGGCTTCAACAACATCCATACACCGAGTCATACATGCTCTTTTAATCTTAAAACGCTTAATATTTCTCTTTTTCACAAATTTGTCTACAACATTTAACCACGTCTGTTATGGCCTACCCCTTCCTTTTGATCCACACACTCTACCTTCATATATTTAATTCATCACTCGATCCACACTCGTCCTCTCAACATGCCCAAACCAACTTAAGCCACTTCATCCACATTGACCTATTGGATTCCCTTTCAAAGCACACTCCTTCAGCACTCATTCGTTACTGACTTTGTACACACGAGTTTTTCCAAATATATTTCTTAGCTATCTAATTCAAACCGCATTCATATACATATTATATTATCTACATCTAAAATAAATGTCTCTCCCAGATCATGTGTTTTTACATCTGTATCTCTTGTAGCTAAACCTAAATCTGGCCCTAATTATTCAGTGTTTATCATTAAATAATATATATTGATTACATTTTACGTACCTTCTTAGGATATTTTCACTTACCCACAGTTGAATACTACTGTTATAGTTGGTTCTTATTTTCTTGAACCTTAAGAGACAGGTTCTAAAATCTATAATCCTTACCATATCACACCGAATACCTTTAGTCAATATTGAATAATTTTTCCGCTTCTCATATAGAGGAGGTATTGTAATGTTTTATAGTGAATCCTAACGTTCCTCCTGAAATAACAAAACATCTAGTTTTTTATTCTTAGTCTTGTATAACTGGTACTATAGACTAAGTTATTTGAAATATTTCGACCAAATTTAATAGTTATATATAATATGGTTATGGTTACCTGGCGGTCTAGGGGTAGGGTGTCAGGTTTCTGTGCTGGGGGTCCGGGGTTCTATCCTCGGTCCCGGCACAGATTTATCTGATTGCCAAACCTCTTCCTTCACCTCTGACAAGACGTGTATTAATCACAACTTGTAAATGTATGGAATGCCAGGCCTCCACCTTGGTTCGGATCCCACGTTAAACTGTAGGTCCTCCGTTTCATATCACAATCACCCTACCATTGCACATTAGCGTAAGTGCGTGCAAACCGAACAGGTAGTAGGACGCGGTGCTAATAGTAATTTCAATCTCAATTTTCTTTATTATAGTGCTGGCCAACAGTCGCAAGACCTATAATAGGCCAGCACTGAAAAGTACACAAGTACCTTACAAACACATATATATATTTATCTACACGAGAAAATATGATTAACAAAAATGGCTAAATAATGGTACATACTGATGAATAGTTACGAAAAATATAATTAATAATGATAAGAATAAATAATAGAACTAATAACAAATAACTAAAGAGTGGTTAAAAGTAGTAACAATATGCAAAATTAGATCAGAATATTGTAAATTTAAATATTTTAAATGCAGAACCTCTACATGATAAATTATTGATATGGGATTTCCTTAAATAACTCTCTGAGTTTAGCTTTTCTTCTATGATAGAAGTCGAATTCGACAAATCTAGAATTGGCACAGTGGATACAACGACCTATAGGACTTACCTTAGAAGAGCTATTGAGGAAAAATAATTTTGTATTATGAGAAGCCCGAGAAGGGATATGAACGTCTACATGATCAAGGGCAAATTTGCAAGAAATTTTGTTATCGAAAATATTAAAAACAAAAAGGGCATCACAATAAAGTCTGCGTGAGAAGAGAGTTTGGAGCGCTAAGAGGTTTCGAATTTTGTCATAATCATAATAAATCCGGTTACTAAAAAATGTATCATAGCACGCAACGACAAATTTTCTTTGAACGTTTTCCAACCCAAGAGAGTCGGTTAAGGTAATGGAATTCCAAGCAACCGTATAATATTCTAACTTAGATCTAACCAGGGCGTAGTACAGACATAAAAAACAGTTAACTTTCTTAAATGATGAAGTAATAAATTTAATAAGTTCAAGTAATTTCAATGAATGGGAAATTACATGGTCAACATGATAGTGGAAATAAAGTTTCTTATCCAGGAGAACACCATAATAATAATAATAATAATAATAATATGGTCATACCTCATAAATAAATAATGGTTTTAATAATAGACCTAAAATAAGAGTATTTACTGATGACTTTTAAAAAAATATTTATCACTTGAAAAAATGTAAGTCTGAGGAGGCAATATTAGCGTTGAATTGTATTTTTTATGGGGAAAAAATAGCTTAAGGGTAGTTTACCAACAAACTATTTTGTCTAGATTTTGTTACAAACTATTATAGACGTTGATATAGTTTGTCCACTTGTCTAATATCATTTATATACTAAAAAAAACCGCTTCGGTGGCCGCACGGTGTAAGGCGCTACTCTCACAGCAGTTTAGACTACCGATGACGGGGAGGTCGAGGTTCGGATCTCGTTTGGATGTACTGAAGTGTTTTCGCTAATGGTTTTACTCTGCCACCACGAAAATGCTGTTACACTTCCTGTAAATTTAAAATTCCTCATCCCTAAAACCCTTAGTGTAATTAGTACATAAGCGTATAGCCCGAACGGGTAGTAAGACGCGGTGCTTTATAAAAAAATTAGAAAACTCAAATGTATTATTATTACTATTATTATTAGCAGCACCGCGTCTTACTACCCGTTTGGGTTATACGCACTTACGCTAATGTGTAATGGTAGGGTGATTGTGAGATAGAAATGGAGGACCTACAGTTTAACGTGGAATCCGAACCACGGTGGAGGCCTGGCATTCCTCAAATAATGTAGTGTGAAGTTTTTTATTTTAAAAGGATAAAGGTTTGTTCGGTTATTTATTTGATAAATATTGTGGACTTTTGTTACTAAAAAAGTTGGTTCTCTGTAATATAGGTTTATAAAAATTCCCAGATACATAACTTACATATCTAAAAATATATAAACTTTGTTTGATGTGTAATGTTATATTTTATCTTTTTACAGCTTGCAACCTAACATATTTCGGGAAACTTTGTTTGTGTGTAATGTTATATTTTATCTTTTTACAGCTTGCAACCGAACATATTTCGGGAAACTTTGTTTGTGTGTAATGTTATATTTTATATTTTTACAGCTTGCAACCGGACATATTTCGGGGACGTTGGTCGGACGTATGACCTTGAAATACGGAGACCTAGGGAAGATCGTTTGCCGTTCCTGTGTCACCTTAACTTCACCGCTGGTGGGAAGGATTTGGGGGACCTCATTCAGGTAGGCGTACAACAGTGGGGTTTTTTTTTTCAAAGTTTTACCGAGGGAGGACCACCAAATATAGAATATTGAGCGTTAACATATTATTACGTAAGCACATTTGTGGCCATTTTGAACCCCCTCTCCCCCTTTTTGTAAACAAAAATAAACAAATGTCTGACTCCTACCTCCTCCACCTTTTGCTTACGTTATGTATTTGGTCGATTTTTTTTATATATATAATTTGTTCAAAGGAATAACTAACAATTTTTTATGCAATTTAAAAATTGTTGGTAATTATTAACGTACAAGTGTAAATTAATGGTGTGAAACACTGCTGTGAAATAAATTAAAATTTATTCCAATAAACGGGTGAAATTAAAATAATAATAAAATTTAAAAAATATCTATCTAATTGAAATTATAAAAAGTATTACTAGTGAATCATGATGTATTATAGTTATTATATTTAAAAAAAACTCTAAACCACTTTTAATATGATGATAAAGGTCCCTTAATCCATATTTCGACGCTTTTAATTATTACGTGTCCATTAGGGGTGGCTGTGTCACTGCAGCATTCTCGCCCATCTCTCTCTCTCTGTCTTAGGTAAGCATTTTTATGAACCCCCCCCTTCACCCCTTGTCAGCAAAAACAAGCTAAACTCTAATCCCCCCTAAGATGTTTACATAATTCTTGAACGCCCCCGTCCTTATACATACAGGCAGACTACTGGGGGGGCCCTGGGACAAAAAATTATGGCGGTGGGTGGGGAGGGGGGGTGAAAATCACGCAGAAAGAAAAGCATTATTTTTAGACAATTCAATTTTGCAAATCTAAAAAAAAATACAAGACTATTATTATGAATAAAATAAAATGAAGTGTCGAATAAAATCTATAATTTCGATAATTATTAAGTAATAGTTGTTTTTTTAATTTTTTTAAAACATTCTAAACTTCATAATTTTTTATAACTTATTGTTTAGATTTGTTGAATTAATTTTGGTACAGAATTCCTTTTCTGTTTGACTTGTATCTACTGAGGTATGAATTACAATTTAGTATGAATATTTCATATTTGGTGTTTTGCGTTTCAAATATATTTGTATTATAATATGTGGTCAACATTCATTATTACTTCCTGGGATCCTTTGGACCACTTTAAAGGCCATTGTGGACCACACTTTGAGAAATACTGGCCTTTAAAGCTCATTTTAGCTTTCTATCATGAGTAGTTCTGTAAGCAATGGAACTAGCTCGCTCTTTTGAAGAGTGTTTGATTTAAACTTGAGCCACTTGAAAACACTAAACACTATCCCACTTATACACCAATGTAAGAAATAGAAAGAGAGGGAATACAATTATCAGTTCACCCTGCGAGGCTTCTTGTTTATCTACTGATAGCCCTTTCCCTCTTCCTCTAACGAGTTTACACACACTCAATACCGTTTGCTGTTGGTCAACATCGACTTGATTTATAAAATTACTTTTTTTTAATTTCCTATTATAGATAGACGCGCTGACGATGATGATGATAATAATAATAATAATAATAATAATAATAATAATAATAATAATAATAGACAGTAGAATATTGCCGAAGAAGACAAAAATAGTTCCTATCACATTTTCAAAGAAAACAAGTACATCAAAGTAATGTCAATATTTTATGTTTTATAAATTTTAGCAAATGTGTGTAAAATAAAAACGTCCTCAATCGGTAATCCACGAAAACAAAGATTTTTTTCTTTTAAAAAACAAACCAAGCTAAACAATTTTTTTTCCACTTAGTATTTATTTGAAGACTAAAAAAATAACATTTTTTATTCCAAAGTCTATCGCGTTTAAAAAGTGTTGATTAATATTGGTGGAAACGGAAAATTCTATTCAACCATAAACTGTACAAAAATAACAAACAGATGAATATATCCCTAGTAAAAAAAAAAAGAGATAAAGATAAAAAAACTTTTATGACACGAAACAGTAAAAGCGAACGGGTTAGGTTTAAAAGGGGGGGTCCAAAAACCTCTTAATGTAAAACACACAATAGGAAAGCGGTTAACTGGAAGGTGATATACGTTTCACTTAAATTGTTTTGTGCAGGCGACAATTTCAAAATGGCGCCCGCGCCTGTTGGAAATCTCGTAACTTTCATAACTTATTTACAAAATGTACGGTAAAAACTAGAGTGTATACGTAGAATCATCCCTTCTCTCCTGAACCACCTCCACCCACCCTCAAATTACTCACCCCCAACCCCAAAAAACATCCCCTATTTTCCCTTCCCGTGCCGCTATTTCTAAACAAAATTACCAACAAACATTTATACACACATACACTAAGCAATCAAAAATGTATATGCAATTAGGTTCTCTGTAGTCATTTCGTTCATAAAGTTAAGTCATTTTGTACTTGGTAAAGTACCCTACGAGTACTTGAAGGTAAGCATTAATAAATTGGTAGGAACACCGCAGACTACCGGAGTTTTTAAACGACTCCTGGAAGTTTTTTTGTTCTGACCACTTTAAAAAAAATAATACCGTGTAGATTTATCTCTTCTTTTGTTTTTTAGCACCGTGTCTTACTGCCCGTTCGGATTACACGCTTATGTACTAATTGCGTTAGTGGTTTTTTTAGGGATGAGGAATGTTATATTTAGAAGAAGTGTAACCACATTTGTGTTGAGGGAGAGTGGAAAGTCAATTTGGAAAATACCACCTGCAGTACACCAGATCTGAGATTCGAAACTTGATCTCCCCGTAGTTGGGATTCGAGTCTACTGCGAGAGTAGTGTCTTAGACCATGCGTCCACGGGTTCAACTCGGAATATTTTATTTATCCACGAAAATTTATTGTATGAATCTTTCTACCAGATAAAAAAAATTCCATGGAAGCATATGTCTATCTAGAATAAGAAAACAGAAAAAGCACATTTTAAAAGTAAGTCAATGTAGAACAGGAGGTTATAGTAGAGCGTGTATACTCGTCAGTGGAAGAGGGGAAGCGTTGTCAGCTAATAGATAAGAGGCTTTGCAAAGTGAGATACTTATTATCTCCCCTTTATTTCTTCTTAGTACGTTGGTGTCTAAGTTTAACAGAGCTTAAGAGAGTACCGTCAAGTTAGAGAGGCAACTCGCTTTAGAAAAAATAGATTCGAAATCCCCAAGTAACAACGTGATTTTTTTTAGTACCGAGTCTTACTACCCGTTTGGGCTTCACTCATATGTCCTATATCCTTTTCAAATTGAAAAATGACACCTAGACATGGGGAATCGAACCCGGGACCTTTGGCTTGGTATGCCAATGATCTATCTAGGAATCGTCCCATGCCCAAGATAATTCCTCGTTCATATTTTAAGGCAAAGTCTGTGACGGACGTGTGGAAATTATCAGCTCCATATGAGGGATCAATTATAATCACGAGCTATCAGATAACGCAGCCACCATTGGCTTGGTAGTTGGCTTTTTTGCTGCCGATAGTACAATTACAATAGACATTTCCTTTATAGCTGCCGATAGTACAATTACAATAGACATTTCCTTTATAGCTAAGTGAATAGAGCATTGGCGTACTAAGCCAAAGGTCCCGGGCTCAATTCCCATGTCCATGTGTCATTTTTCAATTTAAATAAGACTACATTTAGAAGCGGCTATAACCGTGACTAACAGATAAAATAGCTTGAATATTTAATTCATCATATTTACTAATAATGCTTGTGATTAGTAAGGTTAGATTTAGATGAAGTGTATCTGCATTCGCCTGGAGGGAGAATGGATTTTTTTTAAATACCCTCAGCACTCTTGATCTGGATTTGAATCCCGATCTGACAATCATGGGTAGTCTAGTCAAGTTCTAAGGTGACGCCTTAGACCATGCAATCACTAGGTGGGTGGAGAAAGTCGCTAAATATTAATTCAACACATAGGTCGGGGGTTTGAACTCCTGGTCTCCTCGTCACTGGCAAAACAAACCAAACGATACTTGAAGCCTTTATTTGCTTGTAAACTAATGATGGTGAATTTTAATAAAAGCAAGCCATCGTTGATGTTTATTTTAGCGTAATTTAATGCGAGTAAATAAAATAAAATTTAGCTTGTTATTAATCCTACTGACTACAAGTGTATGGTGAAGCATGTACTCATAGGGTTTCCATAATATTTCGTAACTGTTTACAAAACAACATTGAAAAGCACTTATCATCCATTAAAATACAAAATGTTTTGAAATGGACGCAGCTCAATATACTCAAATTTTATAAATGTATTTGTTACGTTCATTAAAAATTCAATTTGATTAGTTGGTTGGTTTGCCCTCTCTATAAAATAAATTTTATTGTGCACCGCACAGAATTTCTCCCGTTTTTTTAAATCTTAAAATAGACATTTTACTAAAAACTCGTAGGATTTGTGAAACGGAGTGGTAGGTCTATACGTTGTTGTAGAAACACTACACCAATGATTATAAATGAAATAATATACACTGTTGCTTACTTACTCTATGGCATTAGGAACTAGGAACACTGTTACAGCAAAATTAAGAAAAAATAAAACATCTTTGTCCACCAAAGAGAATAAGAATCAAATTCATTTTCAAAGACCTGAATTAAAAAGTCTATATATTGGCTTATAGCTAAGAAATTATTGGTTTAAAAATTATATTTATAATAAAAGGTTTTTTTTCTTTTAAGGTGCAGCAAAAGGGGCTGCAAGTATTTTTACAGTTTTTATATAATATAAATTGTTTGGCAAAAATAAATCAAATATTTCTCCAGTAGCAACATAGAGTTTAGTTTTCTGCACATTCTAATATCAACAGATCTTGAATATTTGTCAAGATTGTCCTGGAATTTTGTCAAAAAATTTTAGATAAAAAGTATTGACAACATTTCAGGACACCCTTGACAAATATTTTAAGATCTGTTGATATTAGCATGTGCAGAAAACTAAACTCTATGTTGCTACTGGAGAAATATTTGATTTATTTTGGCCCAAAAATGAAATGCTATGTATGAAAAATGTAAAATTACTCGCACTCCTTTCTGCCGCATCTTAATAGTACTACAATTTTACAATGACAAATTATATCGTATCTCAAATAGTTGGTGGATAAATTAAGAAAATTGAAAATTTTCCCCCGTGTAAAGTAACCACAAAGTTATTTTCATGAGAAAATGAGAATTGTCATCTTGTTTATAATTATAAATAGAATTTATATTTGTTAGTGAAAATTGGGAAAATCGAATTTTTTTTCTCTTCAGTAAACTACCCTTAAATTTAAGATTAGATATCTAATTTTTAAAAAACCTTGGGGAGACATAATTAAAACCCTAGATACCAAGTTTTATTCCTATCGGTAAAATAGTTTAGGCTCTAGTGCAAGACACAGACAGACAGACAGACAAACAGATGGCATTGTTAAAACAATTTTTCTTGTTTAAGAGGGTCATAAAACGCAGACATTTATTAAAACCTTGACTTCGATTTTTTAAACGATCACAATTTCTCTCTTTCATAGGTGTCAAGAAAAAGTAATAAAATACTGTGAGGAAATTTGGATCGAAAGCACTAGGAGACAATATTTCTAAGGATATTTAGTTAGAATCTAGTACGATTTTTAGTTCATAATATAATATACAATCAGTTACAAATATAATGCCCAAATTTTTTTGTTAAAGTTATAACCCTTTCATCTGAATTGTATTTGTTTTAAGGGCTAATAAAAGGGTACCCAGGTGACCTGGTGGTCTAGGGGTAGGGTGTCAGACCCTTATGTTGAGGGTCCGGGGTTCAATCCTCGGTCCCGGCACAGATCTATCTTATTGCCAAACCCCTTCCTTCACCTCTGACAAGACGTGTATTAATCACAACTTGTGAATGTGAGGAATGCCAGGACTCCACCGTGGTTCGGATTCCA
>CABFWO010009302.1:0-11623 GCA_902155825.1 Timema genevievae
CCGTCCCGTGTACATCGCGTGTTGGATAATATAAACATTCTGTTGTTTTGTGATATAAAACTATACAGTCCACTTCCTACCAAACACTAATAATATCGTTTTCAATAGACACTGTGTATAGTCCACATACACATTTTTGAGAAATAATGAATCTTAAATAAGTTTTAGTTAGCTTGAGTTTAGAAACACTTATTTCTACACTTGCAACAGGGACTGGTAAAGGATACAAAACTTCGTAGGAACATGAAAACATTTGGGAAGGTATTTATTAATTTGTTCTTTGTGAAATATCTTAAAGCAGGTGACCTGGTGGTCTAGGGGTAAGGGGTCAGACTTCTGTGCTGAGGGTCCAGGGTTCAATCCTCGGTCCCAGCACAGATTTATCTGATTGCTAAACCCTTCCTTCACCTCTGACAAGATGTGTATTAATCACAACTTGTGAATGTGAGGAATGCCAGGCCTCTACCGTGGTTCGGATTCCACGTTAAACTGTAGGTCCTCCATTTTCGTCTCAAAATCACCCTACCATTGCACATTAGCGTAAGTGCGTATAACCCGAACGGTTAGTAAGACGCGGTGCTAATAATAATAATAAATATCTTAAAGCTTCTGCTGAAAAAATTCTAGAAGTCAACAACTATGGAAAAATCAGTAGATCTTGGGGCATTTATTGACTCTGTGTCACAATCATCTCCATCTGTCAGTCAGTCGTGACGTTTGAGACAGTTTTCATGTGTTCTTTGCTGTTGCAATACACTGGTTTGTGAATATTATGCAAATCTAATATGTTCAATATGTTCAATATGTTCAAATCTGTGGCTAAAACAAAACATAATAATTCAATGCTAAAGGATGTTTAGCTAGTAACAGCAGGTTCATCTCCATCTCAGTAAGCAAATTGCCTTTTGATCTTCCATGGCCATCTTTTTATTTATCTTTCAAAGTTAGGATTGAACATAGCTTGTAGCATCAGTAGTTACACTACTCGAAACTTCATTTGACCTTAACTTCTCCAGAAAACTCTTCACACTTTCTATAGGTTTCATGGCACTCTTCAATTTAAGGGTTCTTTTTTTTAAGAATTTCTACTGACCATGTTAATTTTGGTCAGGACTTAGTGCAAAGCTACTAAACAATAGATAAAGCTAAAATCTTATAACTCTTTTGCAATAACTACTGTCAAATATTCACCCAAAAGCATCCAGCTCCTTATTGGTTTCATAAACAATTAAATTTCTTCAATGTTGTATATGAATAGAATTATCGTGTCCAAGCGGCTCTCCCAACGTGACGTGTTACTAAGAGGTTTTACTGTTAGAGAAGTGATATGTTTCTTCAGGCTACTACCACGTTGATTAGATACATAAAAGAGTTATATATATATATATATATAACTCCGCACATTGCTGAAAAAGCTTACGCCATAAAGGCATGAAAGAGTTGCACCACTAGGTTAAAGGAATAGCTGCCAAACGGCACTAAAAATGCCTGAGGGTTAAGACGAAGGATTAGTCTTTAAGCTCCCACTTGTTTTCCTTTCATATTTGACCCATTGTTATAGTCTTTTCCACACATGTTTTTAATGGTAGCTTTAGTCTTGTTAGTTCCCTTGGAAAGCATTCAGTTAGTCCTTCACTCGAAGAATCACCAATAGGAAGACTGTATAATGCTTTAAACCTAATAATTAATCATAGCCTGAAATATTTATTTACTAACGATTTTTGGAATCTCTAAAATTGAACCTAGCCCTTACTCAGTTATTGAAAGCTCATCATCTTTCAGAATTGCCTCATTTGTATATTCATTTTCAGAATATGAATAAACTGAGATAAACGTTTTAATTCTCTAGCTTATTCTTTATTTTGTTTAATTTCTAGGGATTTTCATCTGGATTGTTTCTCTTTTTCAAACATATTAATTTAAAGACTATGCAAACAAACACCTTTTTCCTGCTCAATCTCCACTACCCACCTAGCATATTTCACAAAGAACCACAAGTACTCGTTCTTGTTACTGACGGTTGTTTGCGGCAGTCACAGACAGGCCAAACGATGGTGGTTATTAAAAACAGCAATACGAGTTTTTTTTATCGTGGTGAAAGGGTGGCCGTGTGTACATGTGTTTTACTGATGGAACTTGCTGCTGTCTTGTGGCTTAGGTATGGGTGGGGGTGTTCGCATCACTAAGTCAGTAGGGGAGATATTATAAAAATATTCATTTTATACTGTAATCAACAACAATATTTGCTGTAATTATTGCAAGTAACGAAATCCCACACACAATAGATAATGGCGACTCCCAAAGCTTGGCAGCTGGTTTACCTTGAACCTTTGTACCATTGGTTTCTAGCGGACACCAGATACGATGATTGCTAACAAGGAAAATGAGCATGACAGTAAGCACTAGAAAGGATAAGATACGAGAGCATTTTAATAAATCAGTTTAAGGTAATCAATGGCCAAAATAAGTACATTGCATATCATCAAAACACAAGCCAACATATACAGAAGCGGTCTTTGGAATTACCAATATTTATTTGCCACACAGATAGTTATACGAGAGATATTCCCAAGAGCTGAGAATGGCGAAAAAGCGCCTATTAATCAATTAGACTGTTTTCATCATGCAAGTTCCGATCTGTTGGCAGCCGGCTCCAGTCGTGGATGGGTCGGCCAAGAGTATATATCAGATTTGTGTGCAGGGTAGGTTCCCATTCAGCGTTCTCGACCTATACTTAGTCATGAGAAGGTGCACGACCAGTAGGTCTGAGCCGGAAGGGCAGGAATGGCCCTCCCGTTGAGCCCTAAAACGGGAGAACATATCAATTCAAAAAAGGCAAATAAATAAATAATGTACCCAGGCCATGCCAGATGGGCAGAAATTGCTCACAAGTTGAACACCTTGAAATGCGATTAACACAATTCAAATATTTTGAGATACACGAGCCATGCCAGACGGGCAGAAATGACCTACAAGTTGATCACCTTGAAATGTGATCAACACAATTCAAATATTGTGAGAAACACGAGCCATTCCAGACTGGCAGAAATGGCCCACAAGTTGATCACCTTGAAATGTGATCAACACTATTCAAATATTGTGAGACACACGACCCATGCCAGATGGGCAGAAATGGCCCACAAGTTAATCACCTTGAAATGTGATCAACACAATTCAAATATTGTGAGAAACACGACCCATGCCAGACGGGCAGAAATGGCCCACAAGTTGATCACCTTGAAATGTGATCAACACAATTCAAATATTGTGAGAAACACGACCCATGCCAGACGGGCAGAAATGGCCCACAAGTTGATCACCTTGAAATGTGATCAACACAATTCAAATATACCTAGCTAGGTGTTTGCTATTAGGCCCTGAACGATCTGAATGGTCCCATTGCCTACAAACAGCCTCGCAGACAACACAATGGTCATGCGGGCTACGACGTGGGAATCACTCCCATTTAAGCTGCCGGTCTTAAGGACCAAGCAGAAAACTTGTGAAGTACAAGGTAACTTCACGTTAAGTGAACTAATTCCTCAAAACCTAATCTACAGAATCATGAACATTTATTAACGTAAAAAAACTAATCCTCTTTACAATTAGGGCAGCTTACTCCCCCATAGACTTAACAAAATAATTGAACTTCTCATTACTTTCGGTGGTCTGGTTGGTCCCTCGGCGTGTACATCATGACCACAGTTGCATGTAGTCGGGTTGTGGTGATAACTTTTAAGAGTGAAGAATATCCACCAGGTGAAGAATAATTGCAGTCGTGGTTTTGTCGAGCGATCTATGGAGTTTTATAGTGGCTGAACGCAAAGCATAATGGGAAGTAAAGAAGGGGGAGAAATCCCACTACGTGGAGCCGTTCAGGTAAACAAGGCTCCATCTCATGAGTAAGCCATGCGCTGCCTTCAGTCGTTGTTAACCCTCGGGCCAGCCTGGTGCGGTGTTGTGAGAGAGCCGAGGGAGGGCAAACAGTCTGATGACGCTGCTATCCACGACGCTGGAAATATTCCATCAAGAATCTGAGGCGTGGTATGTAACACATAAACATTTATACCTTAATAGACGTGTATGAATATCAGGGAATAATATATGTGTTTATGGGCAATGATTAAGAGCAGCAATTTTGGACAGTACGGGGCTAAATTGGTTTGTCCATTACACCTTAGCCCTGCTCTGGTAATTACATGATACCATTTATCTAACGTTCACGTGACATGAAAGTTCTCCCTCAAACAAGTCTTAAATTAAGTTAGCTTTAAGTTGAGGATTACTTTGATTCAACTGCTTTGTGATAGCTTAAATTGAATTACACGATGATAACCTTTACGTTACGTGAATATTAACTAAAAGTTACATTAGCGTTAAGTTGATCGTGATCCCAGTATAGTTATCACATTGAAGACTGGGTTATTATCCTCTAGCTATTGATGCAATGTCTTTATTGGAGACAAGACACAAAATACAAGATAAAATACAAAAATTATAGCTCTCATTAGGATACTCATTAGGATACTCATTAGGATACTAGGTGAACATTTATTTCTTATTGATACATTTTCCGCTTATACATATTTAATATTAAGTAACGTATTCTTTGAATATTTTTATACATTGTGTTTCTATATACAGTTGAGAACATAAATTTTACTTAAAGTTACCGCTACTTTACCTTTTTATTCACATAGTAGATAAAATTACATTTTTTCAGCTATGAGTAATTTTCCTGAAAATACATATGAGAGACCCCAATGGTCTAAGTACGTTCTGTAATTCTATGTAAACTTAACTAACCTATAAAAATATAAAAAAGAATACAGGTCCCCTTATTTTAATATATGTTTTTATTGGTCTGGAGTCTCATTCCCACTGGATTCTTACGCCTAGGTATCCAACCCCCTGATATATTACCGACTCTAACATTATCCCATATGAACAAAGGCTTACCACAGCTATCTCACAGAGGGGTTTAAAACCTCATGAGAGAGGCTTTTTTTGAAGTGCAAAACAACCTCTCCTAATGGCTTGTTTAATCATACTGGTTCATTCATGGGCCTACTAACGGCTTGTCTTAATAAAGAAAAACACTTAGTACTTATGATGACGTAAAAATCCCTCCCGTTCACATAGTGTGAGCTTCTAACATATTTAACGGATGCCAATCCTATAGTAGCAAATATTAGCAACAACATTAGCAATAAATAGAGATGAGTAGAATCAACAAGTAAAATTTCAAAGATACAGAATTCAAGACGTTGTACTGACATTAAATGTAAGTGATTTTGAAACTTCCCAACGGTGCTCATTTGCTTGGGAGAAGTTAGAATTATTATTAGTGGGTTGCAGTTGAATGCATGGTCAACTACTATTATACTCGTAGGTGGGGCCTTAGGATCGGGTGGAGTGGTCTGAGATTGTATATTTGTCAAGTAGACTGAACAATGATAATACTCGTATTAAGAAAAATAAAATTCTATTTTAGGTTAATTTAAGTTGGACCAGTTGTACTGGATTGACGTGAAAGAAACATAAATATATAATATAAATGTAATATGTATGCATAATATTTAAATGATCTTTGTAAAAGATTTGGTAGTAATAGTTACAAGTTATGATACATTTTAACTATGAATATGTTGAAGTTATAACGAATGTCTAAAAATTAAGTAAATTTTAAAATATATATTTGAGTCAATTACACTTAAAACTAAGTTGAAAGAATTAATCTTAAAGGATGATGTGACCATGCATAACTTATATTGAAATTTAATGTATTACTCTTGAGAAATGATAGAAAAATAATTAAATTTGAAAAGTAAAAATTGAATTTATTTCTTAGCTGTTGTTCCCCGTTCCTTGAATTCTGGCTGCAAGAACTGCACAGTTATTTTGACGACATTTTTCAATGCACCAGCGGCATCATTCTCTGGTCTGATAAGAAATAAAAGAACACACTGAATGAAATTTATGGTTAAGACACAATGCGCTAGCCAATGTGGTATAGCATAAAATTAGTGAAGGTTAATAAATTATAATGTTGAAAAAAAAAACAGTTATGAAAAATCATATTTACCAGAAATTAAAACTATGTTACTGAGTATTCCATGTAGTGTTATCATGGAAACTAATAGGAGAGTTAAAATTAACTTGTATTTATGAAGTGAAATAAGAACAATCTGGAAGAAATATAATATGAAATCAAGGATGTTATAAATATAAGAAGGTATTTTGTATTGTGATATTGTAGAAATTAGATAGTAGATAGATACATTTTTTGAATTGATTTAAATGATAATTTAATTAAAATACAATCAATTATATGGATTTGAAGATAGAATGACAATAAAGGAAATGAAAAAAGGTTCAAGTCTTCTCGACACTGGCCCGAACAGGTAATTAAATACTATGGAAGGATGGGCGGGTGCAGATAGGAATGGAGGTTTTTTAATTTGGAAATGTTGAGGGAGTTTTCTTAAGGTATTAATTTGTATTCATTGAATTTTTAACTCAGTGATATTGTTGTTGTTCTCATATTTTAAGGCATAACCTGTAATGGACGTGTGAATATTATAAACTACTAAGTGCTATAATTTATATCATAACCACTGACGACATGGTTGTGCCTTTATGCTTCCAAAATTAAAAATACATTGTACTCATCAAGCGATTCAAGATAGGAAGCAACTCTATATAATTAAGTATATTTAAGAAAGGCGAAGATTGGGGCTTAGTTATTATAGTTACGGAAATGAGCCATATCGCGATTAAAATTGAATATATTGAAAATTTACACTTTAATATGGGACCTTTAGATTAGCCCACCAAGCCTCTACCACTAAGTAATTTAGGGACCATACCGTCCTCAGAGTCATTATTAACTCATATTTTAAGACATAATCTGTAATTTATTTGTGAATGCCATCAGGAAATATAATTGATATCACAACCACCGGTGAATCAGTGTTAGCTCTATGCTTTCGATAGTACAAATACATGGTCCGTTATAAGTAAATCAAGATGGAATAAAACAACGCTACACATTTAGGTATATATCAGTGGGTAACACTGTGTTGAGGTTGGAATCTTATTGTCTATGTGATGTGCTCACCCTCGCGGTGAACGCCCTGAACCAGACAAGGCAAGACGATATACCTCTCAGCCTGGGAATGTCTCTCATCCGGTAATCCTGGCAGATAGCCCCGGACAAGATCTGGAGGTTTTAACCAAAGGATGGCTGAATCTCGGTAGAAACATCTGTGTTAGAGGTGAATAGGAGGAGGACTCCCACACTTGCCACACACTAAGCTGTAGGTAGCTAGAGTAACTTCCGAGAAACTGGTCAGGCCATCTCCCCAAGGTCCTCACTGGGCAACTTTAGGCTGAAAACTCCTTGGAGTTAGTCCTAAGGCTAGGCGCATGGCCTCTGTCTGATGGAAGTCTAGGCAACGAGGGAGTTATCTCAGTTGTCCAGTGTTGAAAGGGATCTATGGCGTGAACTGGGTCGCTAGTCCTTAAGCTGCCAACTACGCACGTAATGTGCGTAGCTACGCTTGAAGCCACACCTATGAACAGCAAGAGGAGCCTCGCGAGAGGTATTTGTTCCTTCAGACAAGTGGATACCAAATCCTGTCATATAAGTTGAGTTTTCACTTTGAAAAGTCTCTGACTTATAGAAGGTTAGACTAGTGACGTAATGAATTACTTAATTAAGTATAAATGAAAGGCGAATCTTGGGGGATGAATCATTATAGTTACGAAAATTAGCTTTATCTAGATTACAATCGAATACATTGAAAAATTACACCTTTACACGGGACAAGGCGTTGCTTTCTTCCATCTTGACTCTCTTAGAATTTCTAAAATATTTGTGCTATTGGTAACATAAAGACACAAATGAGCTGCCGGTGGCTGTGATATCATTGATGGCTCTGAGAATCTGATGTCCATCACAGAATCTGCCTCTACACATGGGTGAAGAATGATCCTGAGCAAAAGGGTCCCTGGATAATTCAGTGGTTGAGCATTGGTGTGGTAAACCAAAGGTGCCGTGTGTTTGATTTCCGTGTCCAGGTGTCAGTTTTAATCTATTTATTATAGTAGTGATACAGCTCATTTCCGCAATAATAATCATTCATCCCCCAAGCTTCACCTTTCATTTATATTTAATTTTATACCATTACTTTATTTTATTTTATATATTTGTGGTTAAAATATATTATATAAAATAATAAATATAACTTTATAATTTTAACCACGTTAAATGTCTTTATCTATTCATAAAACTATTTTTCTATTTTAGTTTATTCACCAAGGAGGTGGGTACATATCCATACTTCTGAAATGAAAGAGTATAAGATAAGTATTACCTATTTAGCAATATCCTTGTACATAAATATGAAACTTGGCCTTTGTATTTTACAGCCGCCCTCAGAGGGGGAGCTGTCAGTAACCTCGGGCATCCTAGGCAGACTCCACAAGTGGAAGAATGACAGTTCTTCGGTATGTATATTTTAAATCAAAGGTGCAATTTGTCATACAGTCACTATTCATTAAAAGCTATATTTACTGAGAAATAAAAAATTTCATCACAATAATTTACGTTAAAATAAAAATATAAAAGCGATATTATAAAAAATTACCACATATTTGAAAAATGGCTATAATTTTAAAAGTTTAATACATTATTTAGTTCAAATATAAAATGAATAACATAAATAGACACTATTCAATTAAATAGTTACGAATGTTTAGATTTAACTTCGTAGTAAGGTCAGCTGCTATTTTTGACTGCAAAATTACGAGTAGACATCGGAATTCACCTCTTAAGAGGTCAACTGTATCTCACGAGATGGTCTTCCTCACACTCCCATTGCATTTGACCCCATGGCTTATTGCCAGGGGAATTCCTCAGTGTCATCATCTTCAGCTCATTGAACCTAGATTGCAATCCAAACTGTTGCAAACCTGATGGTGTAAAACAACATTTTGGGACACAAACCTGGCACCGGCTTGATGTCACGACATGTAGGGACAAGAATAAGTTTGGTAGGCTTTTCTACAGCGACATAATCCAGAGTTTATAGACGCTGTTTTAATCCTGCCAGTATTTTCCCTATTTTTGGTCCGTTTGGTTCGAGTCCCTTAGAGGATGTAGCTGAATTTGAATTTGGTTAGAAGTTTGTAGTGACCAAAAGGGGAACAAAATTGATCAAATTTTAGTTAAAAAATATATATACACAGTTGAGTAAAGAGGGTACGTATTGACGAAAAGAAAAACATAATTGAACCAAAGTGGTGCGTATCGAATAAAAGAGGAAACACATTTTAGCCAAAAAGGGCGTATGTTCAGTTGTAAATGGGTACAAAGTTGAGCAAAGGGGAAGTCAATAGAGCAAAAGGTGTGCGTGCTCGAGAGTACAGAGTTGAGAAAAGGGGTTCTAATCTCAAACCGTATTAAGCGTGCATGGGTTTCTCTCACTTTGAAATCTGGTCCATGACTGGGTGCTTTGCCAGATTCCCCTTTACTACTAAAAACGTCAAAGCACCGATTATATCAGCATTTATTAGGAAAACCTAGAAATGGTTTGGTGAGCTGACATGTCAAGATAAGGAATAGGCTACGGATGATGACGTCAGTATCTATGACGTAGCTAAGTCACCAGTTTGGCAACACTACACGTTGATACAGGAATAGGCCACAGGTGGGAACACTTTAACACAACGCCCTATGAACCTTGTTCACACCTGTTAATGGTAGATATCCTAATGACAAATATTTGTTTAGCAGCTACTAGACGGCTCTTCAATGTGCATATTAAATAATGTTGTTAGTGGGCCCCTGATTGCGCATACATTTATTAAGGTCACCTTGAGTCTATTTTAGGAAATATTAAGCAACCCTATGACTGGTTTGGTGTCTCGACATAACGAGACACGATTAGGCCATAGTTAATTATGTCAGTTTCAACTTTGAGAATTTTGACACTTATTTGGGGGTGCAAATTATTAGCAGGATTAAAGTAGGATCACGGGTTAAGCATAAAGGGTTGGCCACTATCAGACCTGCCTTCAACAGTGTTCATTTACCATATTTGGTCATATTCATGACGCAAATTTTGGCGGTAGACACATTGTGATAGGTAAAACGGGGATAGGAGCTAGGTGGGCTTTCTCAACACGATTTTACAGGAGTTTGGTTGACATTTTGAAACTAAGTATGAATGTTGATTGGTGGTAATGGAATGAATATAATATAGAGTTGTCACTTGGTCAAATGTACTTAAAATAGTTTATATACTGGATTATAGTGGAAATTTACAGCATTTATTAAGTAGGGTTGAAGCCATGATGGCAGCTTAAAGCCTTCTCGAATTGATGGTGGCTGACTTAT
Organism: Timema genevievae; assembly: GCA_902155825.1. Taxonomy (NCBI): domain Eukaryota; kingdom Metazoa; phylum Arthropoda; class Insecta; order Phasmatodea; family Timematidae; genus Timema; species Timema genevievae. The sequence goes on from CABFWO010009302.1 coordinate 10,403, forward strand.
CTTATGTGTGATGATTTGAATCGATCTTTCATATAGCTAAAGGTTTCTGCACGCCCATCACAAATTTGTCCTTAAAATGTGAGTGAATAATGACCCTGTGAACAAAATGACTCTTGGATAGCACAATGCTAAGATCACTGGCATATTAAGCTAAGGTTCTCGACTTCTATTCCTGGCTCCACGGCTCATATTTTAACTTAAAATAAGTAAGGTAGAGTTTTACTTCAAAAGATTTTTCTTGTCCCGCAAACGTCTAATTTAGTAATGATAAGAGATTTAAACTTTGTTTGGCATTTTCCGCTTTTTGTGTTATTCCAATATTACAAAATAAAGTTATACCTAACTAATTTATTTTTACTGCTGTTACAATATGCTTGGTTGTGTTGTTTTATTTAATGTAGCGTACTGAATTGTAATAAATACTATTCATAAGCAACGCGTGGATTTATCCTTCAATTTAAACACGCTCGGATTTCAAAATAAATTATCAAACACTGTTTTTAAACTTTGAGTGTGTGTTCATTTAAAATTATATTTACAGAATAAATAAGTACCTACCCTCATATGTATTATATTTATAATTTAGCTCTATTGTAATACGTAGATGTTTGCATAAACCCTTAACAAATATCATTCTTAAATTGATTTGTTGGTTGATTTTTATTTTCACCTTCTATAAATCAAAGATTTTTCAAAGTGGAAACCCATCTACCATGTCAGGGTTAGACAATCACTGGTCTGGGGAACTAACACCTCTAGCGAGACTCCTCTAACTAATTGTGTTATGTACTTCAAGCGTAGCCACGCACATTATGTGCGCAGTGAGCAATTTAGGGACCAAAGACCCCGTGCCATCCGTTGATTCTTTCATCGCTGTATAACAGGGACCCCTCCTTATCTTGGACGGCTTCGCTCAGCAGGAGATGGCTTCTCATTATTTGGGTGCTAGGTACTCACGTAGGGGTGCTAACTCATAGGAGGAGCTCATTCACTGAGCCTCACGAATAACGCATATCAACCTTAGTTTCCACCGTGTATCTCGTGGAGGTAGCCTGATCAAATTTCCCAGAAGGTACTAGTTACCAACCTCTTAGTGTGTGGCGAGGAGGGTTGCCCACCCTCAGCCCCCATTAACTCCCACAAAGAGCCTTAGATAGAGATTAAGCCACCCTCTTGTTACTACCGTGGGCCACCAAGAGGAGGCACCCCCCCCCCCCCCTG
>CABFWO010009303.1:0-12724 GCA_902155825.1 Timema genevievae
AATATTATGTAGGGTTATTTTAGGATAGTGTTTATTTGAGTTATATGTTTTAATATTTTTTGTAACTAGGCTTAATATGAATAGTTTAATTCAGGCGCTTAAGACAACAAATGTTCCAAGATTAAGCTCTTGATCAAAAAATAGAATTGAAATCATTAGGTAGGCCATGTCTTGTAATTCTGTATGGAACAAAGTGAAACGAAGAAAATTTAAAATCGAGTTTTTAAAAGGCAGCTCAAGTCCAAAGATACATACCAAAAAAAGTCTGGACTTGCGGTTGTGAGGGAGACAAATCTTTGTACTGTTTACCATGTATTTTATTTTCTCCCAGAAACAGTGGTGAATGTTTGTGGATGGTAAAAGGCGACAATGATATAAAACATTTAACAGAAAAAATTAAGAATCAGAAGTATCTACGAATCACATGAATAGTGTCGTTGATATTTCTGACACCTGGACATTGTCGTACTAATCCAGAGGCCCCCGGTTCGATTCCCGTGTCCAGGTTACATTTTTCAATTTTCAGAACATGATATCTAGATGGAGTAACTTCCCACTAATAAGCATAAATAATAGCTCTGGCTATTAATTCTTACATTAGGTTAGGTTGGCGCTCTGTTTGGCGCCCCCCTCACCCCTTTAGAACTGGACCCTGGGCAGCCGCCAACTTGCAGGGCCCTTAATCTTCCCCTTATTATGTGGTCTCCTGTAACTACAAGGTATATTTCCAATAATATACATTTACTATTTATAAAATACCAAACTTAGAACACCAAATTTGAATAGGGAGACTTAAAGAAACAAGACCTATTGTTTGACCAAGACGTCGATGAGAGGATACCGGTAATTTGAAAATATATTTAAAGAAATTTCGATTATTATAGTTCAGGGATTGAATTGAGGTGTTTCATGATAGGGTTGAATGGCGAGCTTATGTACGGGCGGCTATGGAACTTTCAGTTACTTAAAGACAAAGAGTTAGTTGTCACACTGAATTTGAAAGTAAAGTTTTTTGTTATACAGTGAACCAAACCTATTTAAAACAATATAACATCATATTTTATATACTATATATACATTTACTATTTTATTTTCTATCTCCAATAATGTATGTAGCCTTTATAAAATACACACAATAACTTAATCAATATAATGTGTCCTCGTATAGATTACAATATTTATTTTAAATATCATACCTCAGTCGTGACTCATAGGTTATTTCCAGGGCAAGCCGAACTCAACTATTATGTACCAGTTAATAATTGTTTCCTCCCATTTAGTGTCAAAATTGATCTTTAAAGCCCATGCACAAACATTCGCCCACACTCCTATTTTTTGTGTGTGATTTGTTTGCTAGGAAGAGGAAGGTTTATTGTTTTATAGTTCAGACCTATCAAGCCTGGCTTTAACTGGGAATAACCCACGAACAACCTTTGCCATAGCCTTTTATCAATTCTCTTGCCCCCTTATATTTTGTAAGTGCTATATATATATACCATTATAAAATGCAGCCTATACCCAGTGGCGAGATGTAATGTTAATTTTTGGGTAAGCTGAGTCATGAACACTCGTAAAAGGGTAACACTTAACCATGTCGAAAATGGGATATTTATGAAGTTATATAATACAGTGCTAGCAAATTACTACAACTACTACTACTACCACCACCACAACCTCCACCACCTCCACCACCACAACCACTACTACCACTACTACTAATAATAAAATCTTTATTTATGTTTATTATACCTTCTGTGAAATTTATAATTTTGGTCTTGCTCCTTTTCCTTTTAAATGAAATTTTCATTCAAAAGACAAAGCCTCAGTAGAATTTAACATAAAGGCAACTGAACCGAAATAGTCATTGAAGCGTCTCCCATTTTTTCTACGGTGCATACACTAAATCTTAAAACATTACTCGTATAAATTATAATATTAAATTTAAAACAACGTAATAAAATAATAAGATTCAAGTTGTAATCACAAAACTAATCTACTAATCTATATTGCAGTGGCGTCACGTCAGGGCAAGCAAGGCAAGCACTGCTTGCCTTTGATTAAAAATATGTAATTATTTTATTTAATGTTTGCAAAAATATTCTCCTGGTAATCATTTAAAGTTAATTCAAGCATCAATGGATTTGAAATAAAAAACATGCATGGCAGTGACCGTATCATGCATGCAAGACGTGTACTAGTTCATGGTGGTGGAAAGTCGGTACATGTCCGACTTTCATCCCATTGCTACACCTAATTTCATAGCTGAGGGAACTGCAGGTCTTATGGAGAAAAAAATTCTCTTCGCTCTCTCTGTGTTACCGGTTGCCAAACCTTCTAGCTCTCGGTTGTTGGGAAGTGAGGGATGAGTGTTTACTTGTAAATCTCTCATTGTAAACAATGCGGCATGGGGAGGTTGGAGGGTTCAATTGAGATGCAAAACATTTCCTATCGGTGTACAGCCTTTTATAGAAACATTAACTATTTCCACAATAGAAGTTTTTTCAAGATTGAAGTTTATTAACTGTTTCCATCTCCCACGTAGTTATGATTAAAATTATTTTATGTATAAAGCTTTTTTTCCTCATAATTAATATACAAATACCTATCCCAACATGCATTTTATGCTAAATATTATAAATTTCATTCTTACTTGTTCTTATTCAGAAAATTAGGAAAGTCACTATCAATATCAATCAAAGCTTTAATTTTCTTTACGGTAAGTAATTCATTAATACGGTAAATTGAATATACCTTTCTGCGAATAGCTGCTTGAGTAAAAGTGTAATATTTTCCCAAATGCTTCATTTGAGTGCAGTTATTTCCTTTTTTGATTGATGACAGTAACAATCCCTTAGTTTTGAATTCTTGTTTAATAGAGATTACTAACTTAAAGAAACACCTGTAGCTTCCGCAATCTGCGTTGTCGCTTGATTTACTGAATCAGCTCCATCTTAACGAAAATAGGTGTAGACTCTTAACACCATTGCCCTTTCTTTACTACTTAATATTTTCCTCTTGGGATGTAATTGTTTGTAACAAGCCGGAGATTTCATAATTTATGTTAAATTTTAACTGTTAACAATCCACTATTACTCAAATAAATATATTAATATGCACATAAAACTACAATTCCACAACCTTACGGCAAAAAAACACACACACACAAACTTAACGTGATAAAAAAACAAATATTTTTCTACAGAGACTACTAATAAAATATAAGTGTTTATTTAGTGAATGTTTTTGAGCTAGCTATTAGGAACACGAGACTCAGCCTACTGTAACTTTAAGACTGTGCTGGAGGAAGAAGCACCGTCTACTGAGCAACAACGACAGCCCAGCATTGCCAAATTTGATATACACACGAAGGAAGACTGATCAAGTATGACAACGCTGTTGCTCAATAGTAAGCATGCAATTCCCTCAGAAATGAAATTAGTTGTAGCTATTATGGTTCTTATTTGTGACGTCATGGATTTTGGAGGGTGAGAAGGGGAAAAGCTGCAAATGTCAGGTAAAAATGCAAGCAGCTGAGCTACGACTTCTCTTATCGGAAAGGTGGTGACTAGAACCGAAGTCACTACCCCTCTCTTCCCATTTCTAAACCTATTGGGATGGTATGGCATGAAAGGGGAAATTAAAATTATCAAGGTACTGACCCCGTACGTCCGTGCCTACACATCTTTAAGCCCGGTACACACGACATAACTTCTTTTACATAAAGTTGTACAAGAAGTTGAGCCTGAAGATGGCGTCGTGTGAACACCAAAACTTGTACAAGATCTGCTTTGCACAACTTATTGTATACACTTTTAGGAAATAGAACCCGTCCTATATCAGCCATTATTCTTGTACAACTTTTGAGTTGTAAACACGAAATCTTCGTCTGATAGACAGTTACTTTTTTAAAAAAAGTTATTGTTTAAAAATAGCTAAATGCTTGAAGACAAACAAATAACTATAATTGAAGTAGGTTAAATCCTAAATATAAATGTTTTTAACTGTTTTAAAAGAATATTTTTAAAAAATTCATAATATTTAAGAATGATTAAGAAATTATTAACATTAAATACCAATATTTTCCAAGTCATTCATTCATTATTTTTCTATAAAAGGGGCAAAAACACCATGTTTTTTCTAAGTATTGTATGCAATCACAAATGCCGTGTGAGCAGTCACTGGCTTAAATGTGTATGCAATCCATGTAACCAAGATATTGTACAATTTCTTGCACAACTTTTTGTACAAGAAGCTGTGTTGTTTGTAATGTAGTGATATTTTGCTAAAATAAAACTTCCAATTTAATTATAATAGTAGGGGTCATTCTGTAAATGACCTATTTGAATCTAGTGGCAAAAATTTAATAAGTTTAAGAATATAGCTTGACTGCTATTTAAATTTTAAATTGGAATCTAGTTCTAGATCTCTAAGTCGGATACATCTCAAGAGTAGTGTTTCCTTCGGAATATATATTATGGTGTTTTTTTGTCTCAAAGTTCATCTAATGATTGACCGAATTTAATTCACTGCATGATGAAGTTTCAGAGCACTATCTTTTTTTTTAATAGATAAGGACATAATTTCTAGAACAATCTTGGCTAGTGTTAAAATTTATTAAATTTGTCTCTAGTCTGACAGATTTATTTGGAGAACATCTAAACTAAACAATATATAATAAGATACAGTAGGTACCTAGTTCAATATGTTTGTGAATTCATTTTGTATTCCACTTTTTATTTATTTCCTAAACGTCTCCACTACAGCTCTTAAAACATTTAATGTCTACAATATATAATACACCCAAACCCATTTTTAATAGAATTTTCTTTCATATCTAAGGTAAAATGTTTATAACTATTTGACTCAACCAGTTTGAAACATTTAACTTGATTTTTATGGATATTTAAATGACTTGGTGCAAGAATCGGCCATCTAAAAATCACTCAACTTTTCAGGAAAAGAAAATACCTTCAAAATGTATTAGATATTCATATCAATAGATGACTCGAATAATTTTTAAAAGTACTGAATGAATTTTTTTTAATATTTACTAATACCTCAAATTTTAATTCAAAATGCACACAAGACACGATATTTTGCACACGCGCGCGCGCACGCACACACACACACACACACACAAACGCACACATATACATACATATACAACGTGTTTCTAAAACATTGCATCAAACTCTGTCAGGATACTCCTTGGGTGAAATTAGAATAATTCTCATAAGAAACCTAGGGTCCATCTTCAATATTAAGGGCGGTATACACCCCTAAAGACAGAGCTAAAAACGACTGTTGTGTGAAATATTATGAAAAATGCTTAGGGTATTACAATGAATCTTTGTATACTACTTATTGAAACCTTGATCATTAATAAACTAAATGTGCTGTTACCGTTACCCACACCCATAATGTAAAAAAGGGGGGGTTGTAACACATTTTTTCTAAAATAAAATATGTCAGAGTAAGTATTACCAATTTTTACTTAAGATTACAAAACAGGGAATCAAAATTAACAAAAAAGGTGTCTTGGAGAAACTGTCTAGCTTTCCCCGTTTCTGAGATAATCATGCATGTTTAATTTCAAAGACAAGTGTTAATTCCTGCCAGGTAGGGAGCCAATAAAGCTGTGTTGCTTCACCCCCCTCCTTTCCCCCACTCTTATTATCACTATCTTCCCCTCCCTCCACGAGCAGACTGCATCAGTCCACACGACTTCACTGCATGTTGCGCGTATTACTAGTCAAATGGCAAAGTACACAAACGCAGAAATGACAGACATGGTCATGCTGTACGGTGAAGCTAGAGGAAACGCAAGAGAAGCTGCACGGTTGTACCAAGATATATATCCTGCGCGACGTCAACCTTATCATCGGACCTTCACCGATGTTACTCAGCGACTTTGTGAAACAGGTACATTTCAGCTACGAGGGGGAGCTGGTCACCCGAGGAATGTTCACACTCCAATTGTCGAAGAAGAGGAACTGAATTATGTGGATGATAACGCGTCAACAAGCACACGTGCCATTGCGCATCAAACGAATGTGTCCAATTCCACAGTATGGCGTGTCATGCATGATCAGCTGCTGCATCCGTACCACATGCGCAAGGTGCAGGCATTGGGGCCAGCAGATTATGCTCCTCGACATGAATTCTCCGACTGGTTTCTGCAGCAGTGCAGAGTGGTTCCTGATTTCTCCACTATAATATTGTTTTCCGATGAGGCAACATTCACCAGAGACGGCTATTTTAATAGTACAAATAGTCACATTTGGAATGACGTGAATCCTCATGCAACTATCATCATGGGCAACCAGCATAGATTTTCTGTCAACATCTGGGCAGGCATTGTGGGTAACCATCTCATTGGCCCTTACCTGATGCCACGACGTTTGACTGGCCACATCTACTACCAATTTCTGAAATTTGCATTGCCACAGTTCCTCGAGAATGTACCGCTCTCCGTTAGACAACGCATGTGGCTACAACATGACGGTGCCCCACCTCATTTCACAAGAGCTGTGCGTGACTACCTCAACACTGCATTTCCTGCCCGATGGATAGGAAGAGGTGGGCCTGTTGCGTGGCCACCACGCTCTCCTGACCTAAATCCGTTAGACTTCTTTCTGTGGGGCTTTGTCAAAGCTTTGGTGTACGAGACAGCTGTTGAATCTGAGGAAGACCTGTTAGCCAGGATAGTTGCTGCATGTGATAAGGTTCAAGAAACTCCACGTGTTTTCGAAAGAGTACGCCAGTCATTGATACGTCGCCTCAATTATTGCAATAACGTTAGGGGCCACCATTTTGAACACTTGCTATGAATCTGCTTTTGAAGCTAGGAACTAAAACATGCAATAACTACAATTTGTATTTCTTAATGTAGCTTTCAATATTCCAGTGAGTGTAATGAATAAAATCCCACCCAAGTGTGAACTGTGTAAGCATAACTCACTAATGTAATAAATAGCAACACATCGGAGCTTATGAAGAAGGAAAAGTATCAGAGTTTCTCCATCATAACACACAAACCAGCCTTGTTTACCAAATGTACGTGATACATAGTCACACGTGCCGGTAAAAATGGTTAAACGACTGCATTGCGAAATAAAACTGCGATTCTGGCTGCCTACCTGGCAGGCATTTGCACTTGGCTCTGATCTCAAACTTGTGTGATTATCTCAGAAACGGGGAAAGCTAGACAGTTTCTCCAAGACACCTTTTTTGTTAATTTTGATTCCCTGTTTTGTAATCTTAAGTAAAAATTGGTAATACTTACTCTGACATATTTTATTTTAGAAAAAATGTGTTACAACCCCCCCTTTTTTACATGATGGGGGTGGGTAACGGTAACAGCACATTTAGTTTATTAATGATCAAGGTTTCAATAAGTAGTATACAAAGATTCGTTGTAATACCCTAAGCAGTTTTCATAATATTTCACACAACAGTCGTTTTTAGCTCTGTCTTTAGGGGTGTATACCGCCCTTAATATTGAAGATGGACCCTAGGTTGCTTATGAGAATTATTCTAATTTCACTCAAGGAGTATCCTGCCATAGTTTGATGCAATGTTTTAGAAACACGTTGTGTATATATATATATAAAAATATATATATATATATAAATATATAAAAGTATTTGAAGCAATTAAATATTGCAGTGTTACAATATCTTGATAAAATAAATTTTTCCATAATATTATTGTAGTAATCGGTTCATGTCATATACTTATTTTTGGTTGTTGGGAAAAAATATATAATTTATATCATTACTATAATATATATATTTATTTATTTTAAGGTTTTAATAATATTTTTAAATATAAAGACAGTAATACATTTTGAAATATATGTTTAGATGTATACAGGGCTATGTTGTATAAAAAATTATATTGCTTGTAAAGTAAATTTTTTGTTGCTTATAACAAACATGGCTACGTTTCACAAATAATGATACAGCATTGTAAAAACTTATTTTCTTAAAAAAATTAAATGAAAAAAAATGGTCTTGAAACAGGTATACTAAGCCATACAATAAAAATAAGTGGTATGAAAAGCATCCTAAAAAAGTATGAATTTTTATGATTTTAACCAAAAATATATTTTTTTAACCAAAATTTGAAGCAAAAAAAAAAATGCACGGGAAACGACTCAACTGTGTTTTACAACAAACACATAATCGGTCAAATTTTTTTCTCATGTATTTTCTCTCTTGTGAGAGATACACAGCTGAATAAATTTTTCACCCATCTTTTCTCTATATTAATATGTGTAAAATTATATTTAATAAAATATGGCATCAGACTTGTTCTTGCACTATACCCTTCATATAATTAAATATTAAATTATATGTGTAATTTAATATAAATTTTTTAGATCGAGAGAAAACAGAAGTCGGTTTTATATAGAGTTTAATTGTTTCCTAACAAAAAATTCTCAATTATCATGAATATTTTCTTCCTCTCACAATTCAACATACTAATTATTTATGACTTTTATAATAAATTAAGTAGGATTTTGACTAAAAATACACTATTGAAAAACCAAATCAAAATATGGGAAATATAAACTCAGTTGAATTTTAGTCATATACACCAATTATTTATTATTATTATTTAAATTGAGTTTTAAGCTCAAATTGTATACCTAAGGAATTAAATAATTAACTTTTGAAAAACTAGCTCATTAGTACGTTTTATGTAAGATAATTATTTTAAAGATAAAATTGTTTCCTGTGATGACTTTTTTTCCTTTACAATAACTCTGGCACTCCTCCTTTTTTGCCACCTTCTCTTTTCATTTGGTTTTTCCTCATAATCAAGGGAACGAATTGAGATTAAATCAACAATACTTTCGTTTTCATCTTCATCACTTTCTAAGGATTCTCCAAGTATATCTTCTATAGGATTACCATGCATAAAATTAATCAGCAAAGATGTTGCCAAACGAATTTTTTGATGATAGTTGACGTTTATAATGTATGATAGCTTTCAATATTTTCTTTGTGGTTTCTTGTTCCGTTTCATTTTCTAGTACAATCACTTTTTCCAATATTTTTTTGAATGGACCAGGTCGTCTTTTAATGGCTCTGAGTAGTTTATATTTGGCACGTTGTATTCTTTGAGGTGCAAATGATGGTATTGTCATATCAAATAATCCACCTAAATCAAACGTGTAAGGATCAATGTCTTCATCTCCTAAATGAACATGAAGGAAAGCTGACAAAATCTTTAGTGCGTTACTTATTTTTGGACCTAGACTTTCACGTTTAGCATGAATATTCTTGAGAATGGCCACCAATCGATCTTTTGGATCTATTGTCACGGAGAAATCAACACCACGATGTATGTCTTTTATTGAGGAACTGCCAGAAATTAAAATATGAATCACAAGCCCCTGTGCTTCTTGAACTTCAGCTGGCAAGTGAGTGATTCCAAATACATTTTCTAAAAGTGTATTAGGCTTAACGGATTCATCTTTATTCTCTGCAGCTAGTTCATCTAGGTCTGTATCAAGAGACTCTATGAGCGTGTCATATAGCTGATGAGAGCTCGCTGGTCACATTGACGTGCTTAGCCAGTCTGTACAAAACAAGTCCAGCTTGAGTATCCAGGGGCAATTTCCATAGATGTAAGCCTTCCAAAATATCTTCATATCTTACAGTTCCTGCATTTAGGAAATCCAGCACAATTTTTCGGGCAGCTATTACGACATCGTTCTCCTCATCATCGGGAAATATTTTACTAAAAATTCCTTTGAATGTGAAGTTGCCTAGGAATTGATCTTCCGCAGAGTTAGATACCGAGGCTTTAATATAGTCAAATAGTTTCAGAATTGTGCGTGAAATATCTTTGTTTAGATGATGATGAGATTTTTTGTATAATCGACGTAAAATTAAACTACACCATCTCTGATTGTTGAATCTCTTTTGTATGATGATTCCTTCAAGTAGGTTATTTTTAATTATTGGATTTTCTAATAAAGTTTTCTTGACAAGTTCTTTAGCATTTAATACGTCATTTGATGCCGACTCCTCCACAGAAGAATCCAAAATGTGGACCACATAGATATCTTCACTGAGCACTTCTTAAGATGATTCATCATCAGAAATGTCAAGTTTTCTCAAAATGCGCTCTGAGTCATCTATAATTTTTGGGTCTAAATGTTTCCCGTAAATTCTCAAGAGTCTCTCAAGTATTATAACCACTTTATCTCTGGAAGAGTACTGCAAGAGAACTCTTTGACCCCTAAATAATTTAGTAAGATCATCTTTCTTCTCAAACAATATATCTTACAACTAACTATTTATCTGACTCCGAATCTTGACCAGCTTCATTGACGAGATCTTTAAACTCTTCAATTACATCAAAATTATCATCTGTTATGTCTTCTGTCGACTCATGCTCTGGAAAATTTAAATACTAAAAAATGGTAGAAACAGCAGTTCATAATTTGTGGATTCATTTCATGTTGATGTTCTCTAAATCTTCTTAGAGCTCGAGCAACAAGTTCTAGTGGAGAAAGATTTAACGTAACAAGGTTTGCAAAAGCTTTGTCATAGACATGTTGTTGACTAGTAAAATAACCGATAGTCGTTCTTTTGGCTGATTGCACAGGCTGTGGTGCTTTTGATTGCACTAAACTTGCAAGTGCAGCAATTATAGTCATATGATGATCTTGAGCTCTCATTTCAGTTCCTAATTTACTAGGTTGTATGTATTACGTAAATCATTTGAGTGACATGAAGTACTTCCGAATTTTCACGTTTTGAATAAGCTCTCCAAATAATTCGTAATAAAATAGCTAATCTAGTGCGTACATTTACTTTCAAAATACTTGGTACCATATCTTCAAAGGCTTTCTCTAGGGGTATTCGCTTTATGTCAACCAATTTTACAAGTCTCTTAGCAGAATCAAGGATAAAAGGTGGGGAGTAGGACCCTAGCACATCTTTCATTAATTGACTCCAAGTCAACAGGAATAAATGTGGCATCTACCATTACCTCTCTTTTTTCTCCTAATTGCATGAACACGGTATCTATGGCATGCGCAATATCCTCACTCAAGAACAGCAAATAATTATGGTATATTCTTCTCAAAATTACCAGCAGTCTATCTTTTGGTGGAAATTCTTCCATAACATCATACCCTATATAAGTAGTTCCCATGTTAAGATTGGAAGAAGAGTCAAATAGTTGTTGAAGTTTTTGTAAAATTTCGAATGCTCCATCATTTTTCAACAAGCCCAAAACTTGATATAATTGCTCCAAGTCAACAGGAATAAATGTGGCATCTACCATTTCCTCTCTTTTTTCTCCTAGTTGAATGAACACGGTATCTATGGTATGCGCAGTATCCTCACTCAAGAACAGCAAATAATTGTGGTAGATTCTTCTCAAAATTACCAGCAGTCTTTCTTATGGTGAAAATTATTCCATAACATCATACCCTATATAAGTAGTTCACATGTCAAGATTGAAAGAAGATTCAAATAGTTGTTGAAGTTTTTATAAAATTTCGAATGCTCCATCATTTTTCAACAAGCCCAAAACTTAATAAAAGAGTTCAGATGCACGTTGCTTACCTCTTTGGGCTTCTTCTTCCTCTTCAGGCCAAATTACATCTTCATTCACTGGCATTAGACCAGGGCCATCTTCTTTAATGACCCAATAAACATATGCAATTGATTCCTTTACTACTTGCATCTCAGGTTTGGTGCGTAGATAAGACAATATATTTTTCAGNTTCCTTTACTACTTGCATCTCAGGTTTGGTGCGTAGATAAGACAATATATTTTTCAGGAACTTTGCTCTTGTTTGTGTCAAGTCAAAACGATAATCTTTCATGATCGTTTTGAATGAAACATACATTAAAAATTTGTAAAAATATTTTTTACCAAACAGTACCTCTATTGGCACACCTTCATCAGGAATAACATGGAGCACTTCAATCCAATCTATTTTAGGAAGCGTATTGGAAACTTTTTTATTTTTTTATTCTAAAATCTTTAATAAAATGTTATTATATGGTGTGAATGATTTATCAGAAAATGTAAGTAGTTTGAGTAGAATTAGTTTCAACTGTTTAGCAGGTGTTTACTTCGAGTTTAGTCCTTCAATCACATTTAAGGTCGTGTTGGTAGAAGCCAATTATTTGAAAACTATTTCAAAAGCAACCCTACCCTCTTTATTGAGTAGAGGTATAGAAATTGACTTATATAATTTTTCAAGGTTCAGAAGGAAGCATTGTGTTTGTTGTATTTTTCACAATTAGAAACTTACTATAATTAGTAGGGAGAGAACCGATACCATCATAATCTATAAATAGTAAAAGTACGTTAATGGCATCCAACAATCTGACTGATAAAATGCTTGACTTGTTTTGAAGATAAACCATAATAGAAGCCAAAAGCTATCCTCTAGTTTTAAAGTCTTCGGGGTTAAACCCCTCTAAGTAAAGGTAAATATCTTTGCTTTCAAGGAATTTAAAAAGCAAATCTACCTCATTTTTAGGAGCGTTTGGTTTTAAAACCAGAAGGAGTTGTAGAATATCTATTTCATATGAAATGTTTGAATAATTGTGTAATTTAGGACTACATAGTTATCATCAAATATATAGTATATGTGACCACTCATATCAAATGACACCAGTTGGGCCCCTTCATTTGATTCGTCAACGTATGGTAGTATTAAATCAATGTATTTTCGAACAAATGG
>CABFWO010009304.1:0-12720 GCA_902155825.1 Timema genevievae
ATTCTTGTAAGATATGTTTAGCCACCACTCTGGCACCAGGTATGTCATCATCCTTGGCCCATTCTTGTAAGATATGTTTAGCCACCACTCTGGCACCAGGTATGTCATCATCCTTGGCCCATTCTTGTAAGATATGTTTAACCATCACTCTGGCACCAGGTATAAGTACAGAAATTATATTCTAAGTCCCAAATAAATACACGTCACTGGGGGAAAACACAGATCTATAAATAACCTCATAACAAGGATTGTGACTTTACATGTAGTCCTTTCCTGTCTCAGTATGTTGTGCCGTCAAACTGGTGCCAGTGTGGAGTCCTCAACAAATATATGTCACTGGGAAAATACCCAGGTCTATAAATAACATCCTCATGACCTGAAAGTAGGTCAAAGGTCAAATTGAGATTATGCATCGGGCGCCCTACCTAAATGTTATCAATGTTGATGGTAAAAATAAATAATCCTACCAGAGTGATATTTGATTTTCTTAAATCTATGATCAATATTCAATATTTCAAAACATATATTATACTTGTAGTTTCCAAATACATTAAATTAGGTAGGGAAAACTAATTTTCGTGAGTAGTGTTTTCACGCTAAGTGGTAAGACTCGTTTCAAGTTCAAAAGAATAATTATTATATTTGTTTTCTAGGCAAAATTCCGTCTATAAAACCTTAGTGTGGGGGGTGGCTTAAAATCGCACCCTTAGATAATACGAAATCAATAATGTAGCTTTGAGGACTGTAATGTATGTGGTTACACCAATGTAATCAAAGTAGTTTATAATAGCCACTATAGATAGTGCTATTAGCTGCATAACTTCAAAAACGTTATCCAAATGTGGCTGTACTTTGACGCTAATAATAAAAAAAATTATCTTTGGGCCAAAATGGATGACAATATAAAATATTCAAAACCCTACGTAGCTTTGAAATGTAGTGCTGGAGAAGGCTTGAGGAGATCAGGTGGATAAAACAGGGGGGCAAATTAAGAAGTCCTAAGGAAAGTGGGTGAGAAGAACACCAATTTGGATTTGATTCTTTGCTAAAAATCAAACTGAATTGGACACAACCTTAGGAGGAACTCTCTTCTGCATCACGTCATAGAAGAAAGGGTTGAGGTAAAAGGTTGTTAGAAAGAAGGAAGATTTAAATATTGGATGATTTAAAGGAAGAATAAATTTTTGGTAGCTCAAGGAAGAAGCAGAGGACAGTGCATATTGGAGGTCTAAGCTCACGGACAAAAGGAAGGGACCTGTAGTAAGACATAACACATAGTAGTAGTAGTAGTAATAATAATAGTTATAATAATAAAGCTGCTACTACTACTTTTTATACTTGTTTTTAGAGACTTTTGGTTGTCGTATGTTGTTTACTTGTATTATACTGTGACGTGAATTTTAGTGTCTTGTTACTAAGTTTGGAATATTATAATCTTTTATTGTAATACTTCGCATTAAAAAAAATGTTTATACTAAATAAATATATGAGAATGTCCTGGGCCATGTTTTATTTTGCATGCCTCTTGTAAAAGGGGATTTACTGACATAATTATTAAAATAATTGTGCAAATAATCTATTTATGTGATTTCCCTAGGTGTTATATACTCATTTTTATTATGATATTATTATGATATTGAGAATTTCTAAATTGAAATTTAAAAATTTTCGTTACCAAAATTCAAATATTTATTTACCATAATATAGGGTCTCAAGATAAAGGGAATTTTACCATTTATTTTTAATTGCTTACTAAACATTTAATATAGTTTTGAAACCTGAACTTTTGACTGTGGATTAAATGTTGGTAATGATTTTGAGAAACTTTTCTTAAGCTAGTACAAATTAACATGAAAGTAGTGCGCTTAAGCCTACAAAGAAAAGAGTTAAATTGTAAATATAGTTAATTAAGTCCATACAATCAATACAAGTATTGTAATTTCAATCCAAACAAAATATATTAACACCGACATATATATCAGATTAAATTTTAATTCAACATTATTTTTCAATTTATCATCACTTAATATGAAACAAATAATTGCTTTAGTTTATTAATAGAAATACTCCCCTTGACTCACTTTTTTTCTTCTGATTTTTCCATTGTAAGAAAAAACCGTCAGAGTTGACCTTGAATTGTGTGTACAGGTAGAGGAGAACATGAGGAACACGTTGCGTTCGACACTTGGCAGGTCCTTGGAAGACTTGAAGACTAAGGAGAGGAAGGACTGGGTGTTGAAATGGCCAGGACAGTTGGTCATAGCCGGCTCCCAGACCGAGTGGACATCACACGTGGAGCAGGGCATATTAGAGGAGAAACTACCCGATTACTACAGCACCATGCTGGAGCAGGTACTCTTTCAACCATCACACGATATAACATCCTTCAACAAGCTTCCTTCTCTCATGTGAGCCTTGTTCCTCAGCTTGATGATCTCCGTGGTCTGGTCAAAGGTCCACTAGAGAGGGTTGAGCGTCAGGTGCTATCTGCACTTATCGTCATAGAAGTGCATGCGAGGGACGTCCTTGCTAATCTCTTGAAGGAGAACGTCAAGAATATCAACGATTTCGAGTGGATCAGTCAGCTCAGGTTTGTTTGTGACCTTTCGATTCGGAATGGTGAGATGATAATATCCCTGCCTTGGAGCACGCGTTCGAAAAATAATTTAAACAACCTCTAATAATTACTAACGTAATGAATCATAGCATATATTTTATTTCGACCTTTTTTAGAATTTATGGGTCACAGTGAAGAATGTACCGGAACGTTACTTGATCTCACTTTCTCAAAGCAGGGTAACAGTTCATAGTGTGTTGTTTTAGAACCTACGGTCCTGACCAAAAAAAACAGCATTTGACAAAAGGACGATTCTTAAAATATTTTCCCAACGTAGTGTACAATTAAAAAAAACAACAGTGAGAACGACCTTTGCCGATTTCTTTTTAACAAGTGAAATCTCCCAAGGGGAGTGGACCCTCCCTTGGGCCACAGAGAGGGTGGAAGGAACACTTGGGGCTGCTATTGGAGAAATTCTCGTGATCACACCATCATCCAGATCGGACGTGTGATAAACACTCGCGTAGTCCAAGCGTACGCAGATAACTACAGTAGCCCCATGGCTTCTTTGGTGCTGACTGACAGCTCACAGCTGACAGTTGACGGCTTTGAAAAGCTACCAGACCAAGTTATGTATCCCTACACCGAACCATATGATCTGCAAAAAACATGTGTTTACCAGATGTCACTTCTGACAGTCAAAATTTAGCTATATACCTAAATGTTGACTGTCAGAAGTCAGCTGTGAGCTGTCAGTCAGCACCAAAGAAGCCATGGGGCTACTGTAGTCACACCAACTCATCTTTTATGATCAATATCCATTCTTTAAAGGTTAATCAAAGTGTAGACACACTTTTATATCCTGCCATCTCTGCCTCTTTCGATACTACCTTTGATATTTGTTTGTAAATAAACTAGTTATAGAGATCACTTCAGAAAAAAAATGAAGTGATAAATATTACTAGTTTATTTACAAACAATTGGTAATATCAGAACAAAAGCACTTGGTATGTATTACATATAAAATGTTCAAATATTACAAACCAACTCATTAAAATAGATATTCGTAATATACAAAATTATACATTGATTGACTAATAGTAATATTATAATATTAATACAAAAGCATATTGTAGATTAACCTATTCCATGAGATATTTTGTGAAGGTAGGGTGTGACTATGTGGGATCCTTTGCTGCTGTGATAAACAGTGGTGTAGTAGCGGGTGTCTCCCTTAAAAATGTATGGCATATGACGTCACTAATCTAAGATGGCTGCCGTAAATCACATAAATATATACTATTGAATAGATTACGTTTCAGATTCATCGTAGGCAAAAACATACATTTAACCATTTTTATTTACCATAAATAACTAAACAAAATTGTTTATGAGGGATTTTTATTTTTCTCTAATAGTTAGGGAAATATTGTCTTTATTTCTTTTGAAAGAACGTATTATGTCTAAATTTATCACCAATTTGTCCCTTTACGCCACTTCTTTCTGGTGACTATGATTCAACGGATACAGTTTTTCATGCTGCATATCTTACCATAAGATTCCCCAACAGTTTCATTTTGATTGTTTGAATTATAAAGGCTATGTCGGTCTTATTGTGATGAAATGAGTGTTGGGGTTTGGTGGTGCACTGAAAATGGGGTTAGTTGGCTACGTGCGCCAACTTGCCCCTGCCCATTTTTAATAATTTTATGCCATTTTATTTCGTTTTATGTATTCATTGATTTATAATTTGTTACAGGCTTCACGTGCGAATACAAATTAAACACGAACATGTGCATCTCATAGTTGGAACTTTAACCTTTTGAAAAGGTTATTTTTAATGTATTAAAAAAGTGGGCTGAAATAAATAAAATGAGATTTTTTTTTTCGGTTTGAAACAAATAAAATCGTTGCCCGTAATGTATTGCGTGGTTACCCCGGGCAACGACCGGTACTTTTGCTAGGACTAAATAAAATTGTTTTGATCATCATAGTTTGTCATATTTACCTTAATTTATGCCTTTTTAAAGTTTTTGCTACCTACCCCATTGATATAAACAACTAGCCCCATGACGCGCTTTTTTTATTTCATCTTAACTTTCATAAAACTTCAACTATAAGAGCTACATGTTTATAATTCTACTCACCTCCCAAGTTACCTGACAATACATAACAATGGTTGACACTATGCAGCTTTACATAAGATATGTGAGAGCTGGTAAATGGGAGCTACATCCAGCTGCGTTGGAAAATTCTGTAAAATAATTTTTTACTCTTGATTTAAGAAACCATGCAGGTATAATTGCATGTCATCTAGCTGCACAATGGGCACATTCCCTGAAAGAAAACTGAATTGTTAGCAAGAGTGGGATTTTTTTTTTTTTTACTCTGAATACTGAAGAAGCTCTGGAACAATAAAATAGAGCAATAAAAGCATTAGGTGGTGTGGTAATTATTACCTAAAAGAAAAAGGCTTTGGCTAGTTTTTTTTTACCTTTTCTGAATGAACATGGCTAGCCATAGAATCAAAGAACCTGGTAGGAATGACAGATTATGTTCACTCGAATTATCACCAAACTACAACATCAAAGTCTAACCGGTGAATGAATAATCTTCAGGTATTCTACAACATCATAATGAATCTTAATGAGACTCAGGAAGAAAACTTTCCACATACTATAGTCTAAATCGCAAGATAAAAGTAACCATTGTGTTCCTGTTAATTGTGTACTACCATGCGCTCCACAGACTGCTAATCAACTTATAAGATGCTCTTGTATTAAAGGAAGATGTGCTTCACCATGCAAATGTCTTTTCCAAGCTCAGTACGTGTGAAGGAGAGGAAGATGTCTGTGACAGCCATGATGAAACAACTAATATTGAAGATTTATTTGAGGACTCTGTTGATGATTTGTTGTAAATTAGATAATGTTATATCATTATATGGTTTAGATCTAACAAAAGCACATTGGAAATGCATTTTTTATCAGTAATAGGTTTTTTAATCTGAAGAAGTTGTATATAAACTCAGTAAGAGCATAATCATTATTTTTTCTTTAATAAATACCTGTTGTTAACATGAAATGTGTTAAGATCTAATGATGTGAGGATGATTGGCTATAGATCCTGAGCCATTAAAAATATCTGAAAATTGATAATAAACATTTTTTTATCATTTTTATTTTAGTAAATACGTTAACGCATTTTATTCATAATATAATTTTGGGATGAAATATACTCAATTCTATATATTTAAGTCTTTTGCGGTGGTTCTCTTGGATTAGTGACGTCATAAAACCCACAAAATACCATTTTATACCAAATAAGCAAGGGATCTCACATGGTCATTCCTTCCCTTCAGAAAAATTCCAAGCAATACGTTTTGCATATATTATATATAGAAATTAAGGTATAGTATTTATTATTTCTTCGGTTATCTCTATGATATAGCGGTTGTCTAATACCATTTTAATCACTTTCCCACCCATCTCAATGGTCACGTGGTCTAAGGCGCTCCTCTCACAATGTAATAATAATAATAATAATAATAATAATAATAATAATAATAATAATAATATTTAGCACTGCGTCTTACTACCCGTTCGGGTTATACGCTTAAGTACTAATTACGCTAATGGATTAGGAATTAGGAAGGTTGAATTTAAAGGAAGTGAACCCGCATTTGCGTGGAGGGAGAGTGGAAAACCATTTAGGGAAAACCACCCCCAGTTCACCCGACCGAGATTCGAACCTCGATCTCCCCGTCCTCGGCGGTCGAGCTCAACACGACTAGCGCGTTAGCCAACTACGCCACTTAGGTGGGTCTCACAATGTACTAGACTGCTGAAGACGAGGGGATCGGCATTCGATCTTGGTCGGGTGTACTGAGAGTGGTTTTCCCTAAATGGACTTCCACTCTCCCGACACGTAAATGTGGGTACAATTCCTTAGTTTAATTAGTAAACACGCGTATAACCCGAACGGGTAGCAAGACTCAGTGTTAATAATATCGATAGTAGTGGCTTTCACTCTTCGTCCCTCTCTGTGCAGGTACTACTGGGTGGAAGAAGAACTGAAGGTACGTGCGGTGAATGCTGAGTTCCAATATGGCTACGAGTACTTGGGTAACAGTGGGCGCCTTGTCATTACCCCTCTTACTGACCGCTGTTACCTAACCCTCACAGGGGCACTGCACCTCAAGTTTGGAGGGGCTCCTGCTGGACCCGCTGGTACCGGAAAGACGGAGACAACCAAGGTACGTTATAGTGTTACAAGCGTCTAGGAACCTCAACAACTTAGTAATATTCTGAAAATTGAAAAATGAAACCTGGACACGGGAATCGAATCCGTATCCAGGTGTCATTTCTCAATTTTCAGAATATGGTATCTAGATGGAATAATCCTCACTAAAAGCATAAATAATATCTTTAGCTATTTGATTCTTAGCTTAGTAATAACCTAATGGTATATAATCAAGGTACCCTTTTATAGTAGAACCTCCTCTACCAGGTTTTAGCTAGGGCATTCGTGCGGGTTTATGTTTGTATTGTACAAACCCCTCCATAAATCTCACAATCTACTGACAGGGATGAACCATTTAACAAAGGCTTATCAGAATTAGTATTTATGTATGTATGGGACGCCAGATAATGGTCTTATCATATTCAGTTGTATATGGTGAACACGGTCTCTTCTCTCAAGACCTGCAGGTGTCTTGTGGACTCTAGATACAAGGCACCTGCAGGTGTATGTACAGGGAACTATTATAGCTACTTAAATGTAGTGTTTAACAAGTGTGATCGCTTAGATACGTGTATTTTAAAAGTGCGATTTAGCTCCAGTGATAAATATTTATCCCATAAAATTTTACTTCTGTACCTATGGCTATAAATTGTCATAAATGATCGTTCACACTACTAAAAAAACATTAAATACAGTACACAACAAATTAGACAATACCTTCTTAATCATCATCATCATCATCAACAGCTTCTAGCCCCCTGGATCAGTCTGTTTGGAACATAAACCTCTCCAACCATTCATTTCCTCCCACCACTTCTCTTCCTCCACCTTGGCCCAGTCCTCTCCTCTCTCCTCCACACTCCTCTTTGCTCCCTTCAACCATCTGTCCCTTGGTCTTCCTCTCGGCCTCCTACCCCCCACCTCCATATCCAATATTCTCCTAGGCATCCTCTCCCTCTCTCCTTCTTCTCACATGGTCATACCACCTTAGTCGTGCCTTCTCCATCCTGTCTCAAATTTTTTTTAGAATAAAAAAATGCACCTTTTTTTCATATATTTTTCAATTAAATGATGGATAAAAACTAAAAATGAACTTTTTTTTAATCATATTTTTCATATTTTCCTGAGGAAGATGCTACAATAGCATCGAAATATTGAAGTGTGTGTAAATATGTGTCAGTGTTGTTACTTTTATTTGTGCTCTACCATTTTCCTAATATTCTATCATTTTATTTATCACTAAATGTTTTTGCTCAATGCACTTTTTTCATATATAATATTTTAAAGTAAATGATGGAAATGAAGTATGTAGGGAAAATACTACAATGGAGACTAAGAAATATATGGGATGAGCAGATGACAGAAAGTGTGTAAGTGAGAGGAGAAGAATAAAAGCAATTAAGGGATAAAGAGTGGTGGAAGGATAGAGGAGGATGTAGGCATTTTACTAAACTGACCCAACCACAGGCTGGAAACAATTGTTGATGAAGAATAGTTCAAAGGGACAGTAAAATAAAATAGTTATTAATTTTAATATGAATATATATTATGATTAAATTATTCAAGTTGTAAAAAATTTAAAGTTTTAAAAATTTCAAGTGTTCTTCAAGATGAATACAAAAGTGACGCGTAGGTAAATTATCAAATATGGTCACTAATTAATTGGACCAGATTTAGTTTTGAATTACGTCATAAATACAGCTTAAGGCGGGATCACTTTAAAGTAGCTGTAAAATTTGTTGAAGTTAGTTTTACTCGTAGAAATGGTTGCAGTAACCTTCCCTCATAACATTAGTTGATAAGACTTCTCGAAATTATGTTCGGTAAAAATCTTCTTAGTGGTGATAACAGTTGAAATTATTAATCTTACCAGTAAATGTTGACTTATTGAAAATGTACTTGGTAGGTAGATATAAAAGAGTATGGAAAATCATACAACAAAATCCTTCCTCCGATGTTATGAACTCTTGACACTGTGTGGATGGCTAATGCCGGGCATTTTGCTACACAGTATATTTAAACACCCCCCTCAAAGGCGTACATTTCAAGAGGGTCCTCGAAATGCCTTCTGGGATTATCTTCCCCAAATGTTAGTCCAATCAGAACATAGTAATAGGTACTACTTAAAATAAATAAAACTATTAGTCTTCATTTAAAATTCCGAAATATTCTTTAGATTATCTTAAAATAACAATTCAAAATAAGATGTATCCATTAATTGAGCATAAGATATATCGTCAATAAGAAATATTCAAATTCAACAAAACTTATCTGAGACAACGTTCATTACACTATCCAAGACATCATTAAAAACTAACTGCTCTATGGATTGTGTAATGATATGGAATTATACATCCCAGTAATTTATTATTAACATTTGTATTCAAAATTAAGATATTATAAATGAGAGCGGGTAATAAGATTTATTTGTGTTAAGTTATAAGGTTGCAAGGTATAGTGACATCTTTCTACGTCTCTGTTTGAAAAGACAACGCAGTTTTGTAAAAGAAACGTACCTGGATGACCGCACTCTCTTTTTTTTTTTTTGGTCTAAGGGTTCGGCCAGACTGACAAGCGTGCGAGCGAGCGCGTGATTAGCAGATAGCTCTTGATAGTAAGTTGTTAACGAGGAGGCTCCGAATCTTGGCTGAGTGAACTGAGGGGGGTTTTAACAAGTGATTTATTGTTGTGGTTTTCTCATCCTCTCTCCAACGCTAGTGATGATTCTTATTTGTAAAGGCCTAATTTGATAATATTGAAGTATATTAACATATCAGTTATATATATTCATATAAGTATGGTTTATGATCTTACCAATTAAATTAGGCCGTTAGTAGCAAGTGTGCTAAACCTATCAATATTAATAAAAAGGTCAAATTGAGAAGTTTTCCTAGCACTCAATGAATCAACATACAATAATATTGCCTAGCGCCTGTAAACTATACTGTACCGGGTCGAGCGCGCCCGCTTGAAAAATAGAATTCAATCTTTCAAGCGTGCGCGCTCAGTAGCTCCAGTCTGACCACCCCCTTAGAAGCTTCAAGAATGAAATGTCGCTAGATATACCTCTTCAGGGTGCGCATCTACTTTACTTTCCTTCCTGACGAGGACATGTGTAGGTAGAGTCGATGAAATATTAATCCGTGTTCTAAGTCTCATGAGTCGGAAATTGTCATGTATATGACGTAATAGTCGGTCTTTTAAATTAAAATCTACAACGTGTGAAATATCTAGCAAAAAACTGTTTATCCACTTAAAATAAAAAACTACAAAAGACCAAAACTTTTAATTTATATAATAATACATTATCCCTTTTTAATTACTATAATACAGGATAGCAAACTTGGACCCGATTCAATCATTATATCAAATATCACACTAATGGTAGCAGGACAAACATTAATATATCAGGCTAACTCTTTTAAACGTTACAATTGTAGTATAAAGAAAGACTATTACGATCTCGAGCGAAGCTTCCCGAACACACGGTCTTACCAAATGATTGAATATTTAAGTTAAGATTACTACCAAGCAAGAAATCACAAAATATTTAAACCATGAATCTTTATTATAATAAACATATAAAAAGAATAAATCAAAACCCTTTTAAAAGATAATACAACAATAAATAGTTCCCCAAATAGGTCGAGCTTGTGTAAGCGATATGTGTGAAACGTAGTGGAACTCCATAATGATGGCGGTCCTCTAAAAGTAGTTTTCTTCTAGTCAGATTTCCAAAATTAGGTAGGATAAGTAAACATTTACCAGGTATTTCTATTTTTGGGTTTTATAAAAGGGTAACCCTTATCTGCAATTATTGTCTAGAAAACGAATGATTGTTCATTGTAACAATTAATTTTAAATCGCATGTCAAGGAATGTAAAACTCAGAATATACAAAACAACAACCTTTACGGTTGTTCTCTATGAGTGTGATACGTGGTCTCTTAACTTACGTGACAAAAACAAATTAAGTTGTTCTAAAACAAAGTGGCTAGGAATGTATTTAGTCCAAAAGAGATGATATTACTGAAGATTGAAGGAGGTTACATAATGATTAGTTACATAGCCTGTGTTCATCATACAACATTGTTCGGATAGCCAAGTCTCGTATTTTATGGTGAACAGGACACGAAGCGCGAATCGGAGAATCTAGAACCATATTCAGGGTACTGACTGACATACCCAAGGGAAAATACCATTGGTAAGACCTCGAATGGACCTGAAAAAGATGGAGTGTAATGAGTTGGACTGGATAGAGATAGTTAAAGATAGGGATAAGTGGCGTTCTTTTGTAGGTGCAGAAAATAACCTTCAAGTTCCTAAAGCCTGTAATGTTATTTACCAAATTTGTAAAATATTTTACAATTTATTATTTATTTTGGGTGAGTTAAAATGTGTTTCTAAGTTCGTCCGCGGCTAAGCACGCTATGGTGTCGAGCATGACAAACGCAATGTTGTGTCCATTCACAATAATATAGAAGGAAGATCGTCTAGCATTGCTTAAAATAAATAAAATAACGAGTTTTGTAATATGGAAGAACACTTACCTCTTTATTAAACACATTTATCCTTCTAAGAAGTTTATTGACTCTTTTTTTTTATTTTCGTGGTCGTTCATTATATTAAAACTGTTAAACAAGTAAATGGCGCGCTTCGTAATTATAAAACAAGTGAAAAGGAAATATTTCGAAACTAGTGGGAGTTTCAATTCTGACAGGTGGAAGTAAACATTTAAATTCCTTTTAAATCGTTTTTAATATTCGTGTCTAAGTATTTACAAATGCTATATTATATAAATATTATGGCAAACTGTTTCACTTTGTTATGATGCAAAAATGTTTATGATGTTGAAAAATAAAATAGCATTTTTGAATTTTATTCCTGGAAACTATTCGTAGAAGATAGGGGTCTTCTTTATAGGCGTCTTGAAAACAAGGAACCAAATTTGTGTGGCTCCTAATTAAATTTGATTTAAAAAGTGGAAAAAATAAATTAAAAGGGATATATGAATATATCCATAAAGGGATGATGTTCTAGGGAATAATAGAGCCTATTTATATCTAAAAACCGTGGATTGTGGGAAATTAAGAAGAGGGAAAAAAAGTCCTACATTTTACTGTGTTTTTTTTTTAACATGGACACATTTTGTTGGTGAGATCCAGCCAAATCTTCAACATTAAATTTTATTTTCTCTCTCACACATCAGTCATCAAGTATTAATTTAAAACATTCAGACAATTTACTTGTTTTGGAACCTCAATTAATATTTAATTCTATGCAAAATATTAATACATCTATTGATTATTGATTAATTTTTTGTCAATATTACTAAGTTTTTTAATTCAAAATTAAACACTAATTATATAATGTCTATATACACACATTTTTTCCCACTGGTATATTTTATTTCAAACTATTAATCTAACCATGTTCTGAGAAGATTGTTTTATTTGTTTATTTTTTTGTTCAAGATTAGATGTAACAAAATAAGTGTTATTTATAAATTAGAATATTTGGGATTAGTAAAGGATGTCCATTGGTCGAATTTGGATGTGGAAACTATGAAATAATAATCTTAACACACAAAAGTTTCAATAATTTTTTTTAAACTGTAGTTTAAACATGTACTTTTCATTCATTGATCCATTTTATTTAAATGTTTCATATTATATTCTATGTATTTTCCTTCAAATCTTGTAGGGATCTTTGAGCACACCATTTTGGAAGGTAGTATAGTGTTATTTTTACTTATAAACATCGCATCGTCTAGATCAATGGTTCCCAACCTTTTGTGGCCCATCTCCCCTTTCTGGAGGTTGACTAACACCTATCACCCCCTTTTAATTTTCATTGTATGCCTAATTTTAATTTGAAGTAAAGTGTAAATAATAAAGCAGTTTTATTATTTTAAACAATTTT
>CABFWO010009306.1:0-12719 GCA_902155825.1 Timema genevievae
TCGCTCGCTCGCTCGCGCGCTCCAGTCTGGCCACCTCTCATTACAACCCATGTATTCTATTTTATATTTTAGTCGCTCGCGCGCTCGCTCGCGCGCTCAGTCTGGCCGCCCCCTTACTCATTTCTTAATCTATGGCATTAGAGAATGATTGCGTTAAAACTTAAGTAGTATCTCTTTATAACTAAGCTCACAAAATTGTATTAATATACTAGGCAATATCTCAGAAACTGTTGGTTTTATAAAAATATATTTCATATACAAGTTGTTTATTTTTAATAGTACTACAATTTTGTAATGATATGTTATTAAGTATCTCAAATAGTTGCGGAGATACGGAAATTTCCGCTTCTGTAAAGTACCCTAAAAGTCATTTTCATGGGAAAATGAAAGTAGCCAGTTAATTTACAATCTTAATCAATGCCTAGATACGAATTTTAATGAAAATCGATTGTTTCTCTTTTCGCTTTTTATTAAACTACTCTTAATTTTGGGGTTAAAAAGACACACAGACGGCATTGCAAAGACCACTTTTTAGGGTTAGAGGGGACGTCGACATCCATCAACATTTCAGGTTAGATTTTTTAATGGTCGCAAAACTTGACCTTTAGTGTTCGAAAAGTTAAATATATATGTGTGTGTGTGTGTGTGTGTGTGTGTGTGTGTGTATATATATATATATATATTTGACGTATAGCTTGAAAGTTATTGGTTTTATAAAAGTTTGTTGTGAATAAAATATTTGTATTATAAATAGATCTACATACTTACAATGATAAGTAATTTCATATCTCAAATAGTTTCTGAGATATGATAAAAATGAGGATTTACGCATCAGACCTGAGCCCTTAAAGTCATTTTGCCATTTTGTTTAGAATATTTATAAATGTTTTGAAATGAAATCTAATCAAAATCGTTTGAGACGATTTTGAGAAAATTGATTTTCTTTTTGACCTTCAGTAAACTACACTTAATTTTAGGGCTAGATATCCAATTCTAAAAACTCCTCGGGGCAAGCTTATGAAAACCCTAGATACCAAGTTTTAGCCCAATCGGTAAAATAGTTTAGGCTCTAGTCGGAGGTACAGATAGACAGACAGACAGACAGAAATTCAAAAACCACTTTTTCGGATTCGAGGGGTCATGAAACGTTGAGATTCATCAAAATTTCGAGTTCGATTTCGCTATGTTTTTTCCGATTGCTGGTTATGAAATTATTCCATCTCCCTCCTTGAGCCATCTTAAGTTGCGCACGCGCATAGTGCAGCTTGGCCAAATGAGGATACACTAATTCCTCTAAATATATAGCCTTTCTAAACTCAAATAACACTAGTGTCATTAATACATAAGACACGCCTCGGTGGCGTAGTTTGCTAACGCGCTAGTCGTGTTGAGCTCGACCGCCGAGGACGGGGAGATCGAGGTTCGAATCTCGGTCGGGTGAACTGGGGGTGGTTTTTCCTAAATGGTTTTCCACTCTCCCTCCACGCAAATGCGGGTTCACTTCCTCTAAATTCAACCCTCCCAATTCCTAATCCATTAGCGTAATTAGCACTTAAGCGTATAACCCGAACGGGTAGTAAGACGCGGTGCTAAATATTATTATTATTATTATTAATACATAAGCGTATAACCCAAACGGGAAGTAAGACGCGGTGCTAAAAAAAAATTAGTGCCCCTAAATTTCCTAAAGTGAAAATAAAAAGTTCAATAACTTACTGCCTCCTCTCTACCCCCGAACCCCACGCCCCAACTCATCAACCACCAAACTAAAGTTTCTGGGTGTGCCACTAGGTTAAGCCACCTACTACCTGGAGGTGCTATAGTAACTTAGTGTAGTTCAATATAATGTTAAATTTAGCACATTTTATATTATAATTTTAGTGTATGCTCAGTTAGCAACATATTTCATCCGAGAAAAAACCGAGAACTTCTACAGTTCCACATGCAGTGGGTATTGAAATATAAAAATAAACACATTACTGTCTCACATGTTTCCCCCCCAATGGGAATCAAACCTAAGCGCCTAATATTTCAGGTGGCTTAGGCGTATTAAATGCTTTTAAAATAATTCGAAAGAATTTCACAATAGTTTGAAAGATATTACGTATGAATATAATAAATTAACCGGCATCGGTGGGCACGCGGACTAAGTGTCAGGCAATATAAATTGGCTTGCCGGTGGTGGAGAAGTTCGAATTCCGACCAGGTCAACAGATAAAATTTTCCTCACTAATTTCCGAACGGAACGTGCCGGTGAAATAAATAAATTTTACTATTAGAGATAAAAATTAAAGAAAAGCGAGAGGTATAATTAATGTATCTTCCTTTTATTTACTTAATCCCCAACCTAATAACACATAATTAACTTTTTATATATATTTTTTATACTAATTTTATTTTTCCATTGGATTAATCATTTATTCAATTATAATCGAAAATAATCGGAAATCTGCCTTATCTATGCAACGATAACTATATTAATTTTCCCAAATAATCTAATTAACTCCAGTCCAGAACCAACTTACTGTATTTATCATTTATATTTATTTAACGTACACGTCCCGAATCAACTAGTCTTTTCAGCAATCTGATTAAAAATGAACTTAACTGTAGAAAAGACGCTGCATCCAGTATCGCAGGCGTTAATTATTCACTGCGAAAGGAGTTTTCCATAAAAATAAATTTCTTGTTATGCCGGGAATTAAACCCGGGTCCCTAAAACACTCAAATCGCAGACTTTCAAACAAACCTTCACGCTTGATCCACCAATGATTCTCGAAAAGAGCTAGACGCTCGAATTATGGGTTTGAGAACATACGAAATTCTCATAGGTACTATAATTTATCAAAACTAGTTGAATGCCCAACTACAAGACCAATCCTGTCGAATAGAATATATATGAAGAGACCTTTAAGTATTGAATCTTTATGTGTGGAAGGCCTTACCTGTTGCGAATTGCTGGAGCTAGGGCGATGTAACGACGAAACGTATCTTATTACCATTCGAGCCACCTCTTCCAGAGTTACTGCCTACAATTCATGGAACGCGGTAGAATAACAAACCTGAAGCGTAGTTCCACCAATTACCACTTGACTTCACCCTAAACTCTATTCTATTAGAGTAACCTCGATATAACGAGTACTCACAGTATGCCATTGTGGGGGTATGACGTCAGTGCCTATAATACTTTTTTTATGGAGAAAACTGAATTCAACATGTTAATTACGCATGTATCTGGAACTAAATAAATTATATTACGAATGTTTGTCATCATAAAAATATTAAAATATACGAATTTTAAAGTGAAAGTCCAAAAAATTTGCACAACTTAAGTAATTACTGACTAAGTATGGCAAGTTTTGGCGGCAATTCAAAATCTAAGAGGCCTTCTAAAATAATGTTAAGGCAATATTATTCGTCATTTAAGCTAAATACTTCCATAATTAAAACGAACTGTTATGTAAAAGTTGCATAATAAATGTTGGTACATTATTACATGTTTCATGTACCAAAATGTATTATTAGTTTTTGTTTTTAATTAAAAATCAAGAAATCAAATAAACTGTATGTGGCAGCGGTGGGGAGCCTTATTTGTGTGTGGGTGATTTTGGGAAGGGGAGGGTATAGATTTAACGACTTTATATTTTCAGGGAACCTCTCTTTCCCCTTTATCCCCGATTTGTAGCTCTGTGACCAAAAGTGGGTGGGGGGGGGGGGATGTAAATTGGAAGGCCATATAAATGGTCAGTTTGCACCATTATTACTGTGGGACAAGCTCTTAAAGTTCTCGCATGACGTAAATTTTAGAAAGGGGCTTTTGCCCCTCTCCATATTGATATTTCTGTATTTTACTATCTATCGAAAATAGAGAGGTAATTTCTTCGCCGGTATTCATTAAATGGTTCGACCGTAATTCTGAAATTTTGGGGTCAGAGAGATGCTTTCAATTTAATAGGGGAGCTTCTACCCCCCAGGCACAACAAACCTAATAATGGAGATGTGATTTCTTAGAATATAAATTGTTTGGGTTGGACACACTTTCAATATAAAAGTATTATCTGAAAATTTTTAAATATTGGGGGCTTATGTGCCCCCGGGTGCAACACCTCATCTAAAAATAATATAGATAGGATTTCTTCGCTAAAATTGTTTGGGATGGACACACTTTCGATAGAAAAGTGTTATCTGAGAAAATTTGACTTATGAGAGGCTTATGCCCCCCCAGGCACAACTACTCATCTAAAAATGATGGAGATAGGATTTATTTGCTAAAATTGTTAGGGATGAAAACAATTTCCATAGAAAAGTGTTGTCTGAGAAAATCTAAATGCTAGGGGGCTTATGTCCCACCATGCACAACTCATCTAAAAATGATGGAGATTAGATTTATTCGCTAAAACCGTTTCAATAGAAAGGTGTTGTTTGAGAAACTTGACTTTTGAGAGGCTTTGCACCCCCTCCTCCCAAAGCACAGCTATTCATCTAAGAATAATGGGGATGGGATTTATTCGTTAAAATCGTTTCGATAGAAAAGTGTTGTCTGAGAAAATTTTAATGTTAGGAGGCTTATGTCCCCCCGGGCAAAACTACTAATCTAAAAATGATTTAGATGGGATTTCTTCGATAAAATCGTTTAGGATGAACATACGTTCAATAGAAAAGTGTTGTCTGAAAAAATTTGACTTTTGAGAGGCTTATGCCGCCCAAGGCACAACTACTCATCTAAAAATGATGGAGATGGGATTTCTTCGCTAAAATTGTTAGGGATGAACAAAATTTCCATAGAAAAGTGTTGTTTGAGAAAACCTAAATGTTGGGGGACTTATATCCCCTCAGGCACGACTCATCTAAAAATTATGGTGATGGTATTTCTTCACTAAAATTGTTTGGGATGGACACACTTTCAATAGATGGTTATTTTATTGAAGAATTTAACTTTAGGGGGTTTATATCCCCCAGCCACTACTTTTCACCAAAAAATTATTGGTATTTTATTTATTCACTAACATTTTTATAGTTGGACACACCTTCGATATAAGATTTATTTGACTTTAGGACACTGGTAAACCCTAACATAGTGGCGTTGAGGCTTGCGAAACTTCACGAACAAATCATCTACTAATTAAAGTAATTTTATATCTTCACTGCAGCTAAAGCAAGCACCTAATAATCATAGAAAAAAATCTCAATTTGAAATATACTGAATAGAAGAGCCCACGTTTATTCATACCGCTCCTGCCGTCTATGTGGCATAAGCAAGAACACTAGTGAGAGCCTTGGTCTTCATTGTATTGGTGTTGCATATCATGCTATGATGAGTACTGCTCGGCAAAGTACGTTAAGGGGTTGAATTTAACTATTTTAAAAGTTATTTCGAGTGGTTCCCCCTCTGCCACGGATAAACACATATCTTACAATAAAGTTGAAGCCAACGTACTAAAACAAAAATGAGTTATATTTTAATATGTATATCATATAAATTAGTTATACTTAGTAATCTTTCTACACATATTTTGCTCCTACAAGCTATTCATATATTTATAGGCCCTACTGACAAGGTCGATATCAGCAAGGTTACAAGTAATTGGAAGTGTACCTGCATTTATATGGCTAGTGGTTTAAACTATTTAGGAAAAGCCCGATCTCAGTATACCTGTACGAAATTCGGATCGCGGCTTCATAACCAAAAAATTGTATAAGACAATAATGACGAGTTTATCCGTTTCTAGAGGAGCAGTGTAATAATTCTTATTAATAGATTAATGCATTAAAAAAAATAAAGGTAACAAAAAATTTATATGAAAATAAACCCCTCTTTAAAATCTTAAATTTGTTTTAGAAATTTTCTCACTAGGTATCTTCTCATATAATTTCAGTATTATATTAAATATTTGATATTTGAAGGTATTGGGGGAAAAAAACCTCTGCAAAGTAGTTTCTGGTTTTTATAAAAGAACACACATTTTATTGAATTTGAAACATCTGTTGTGATATATTTTACAATGGAGAAAATTGCTTTCAATAAAAATATAAATGTGTACAATATACATAGTAAGCTATTATCTTAAGTTTAAGTCTATACCTCTATGCTAGACATACAAAATTAGAATCATACACTACAAATAAAATCATTTCATAATGAAGTGGCAATGAATACACTATTTTACAAATTAAGGATTAAACGCTGCATGCAACGGGGAGCAACTTTACTCATTTGCCTAGCTCGCCCCTTCAGTGCTGCCTAGGCTTTCTTTAACGGCTGACGGGTGTAGCCGTTGAGGATCTAACAAACCTTCGGGTTGAGTACTATACATTAATACTAGTGGTGGCTTGTTATAAAGAGCACAAGGGCACGTAACCTCACACCCAAAAAGCACATCATACATCCAGTCAATTATAAGTTATAATATATAATAAGTTATTAAACAAGGGAAATATTAAAATCAAAATAACTTTTTCTAGTTTTTATTAAAATGATGACATTTAAAATTGCTGAGCGAAAACCTTCAAACAAAACTCTTGCCGATCAGAGCATCATTGAATTTGCCTCAAGCTCATGGCGTCATTGGGGAAGTAGCGGGTAGGCGTTGATAAATTATTTGTGCAAGCCTAAGCGTGTTGGCGTGTTCCCTTCAGTATGTTCAAGTCGTTGAGGATGAAAGAAGTTACATACAGTGCACATGCTTCTTTATTAGTGTTTATTTCGCAAAATAACATAAGTGTGATTTTATCTTAAAGTTTTGAGCTTTTGGACATTATTTGCAATACATTATGTCAACAAGTGAATGTGAAAGGTGTTTGTCTACCCTAAAATGAATTAAGACTTTCTTAAGGAATACAATAATGGAAAATAAGACTAAATGCTTTAGCAGTTCTTTCGGTCGAAAATAAATGTATTTCTTCACTTAAAAATATAAATAACAGGTAAGTTTATATTTTCATCGTTATTTATATTTTAAATTTTGTACCCTCCCATGCAAACCAATCACAATCTGCCACTGATAAATACATACATAAGCTGCATGCAATATAAACATTGTGTACACTTTTAGGTTATTTATATGCATTAGGGTAGATAAAGAATGGCCTAAAATAAAATTTTAAAGTGTGGTTCAAAAAACAACATTTTCTTAGTTTACAAATTTTACTTTCTATTCAACTGTTATAAGTTCTTTCTAATCTGTGTTACAAGTGAAAATAAGTACTATCCTTTTGGCTTTATCATTCTGGTATTTTTATTAAAGCTAACTAATTTAATGATGTAATATGTAATTTACAATTATTTAAATAACTAATTTCTAAAATGATCCAAGGGCGGCCCTAGACGATAGATTTAACTGCACAAGTATATCGCTCAGGTCCGAGGTTGTGTAATTCATCCCCAAGGGCCTAGATGATACAAGCATATATCTGCAAGCTTAGCTCAGTTGCGAACATTTCGGTTTGAGTAATGTCGTCAGAAGATGATGTTGCGATTTCGGCTGTAGCTGGGGTGAGGGGGGCTTTATCACCCTGGTTCTGAAGCCCCTGATTACAAAATATTTATTATAAGGCTAGGAAAATTGAGAATATTAGCTTTCAGTAATATAATTTGAATGCTTTTTAAAGTCTATGTTTTTTTCCACGCAGAGATATGTGAACGGGAATACAATGGCTGAGTAATAAACAATGATCTTCAATTAACACACTGACTTTCAATTTTTTTTCATATAGGTTATTTTACATCCTCCACTTTCTAAAACCTTAATTTATTTTAAGTTCTTGATAGTCCGGACACGCAGGAGGATGCATAGCACTCAAGAAATTGTAAAATAGAGTTATTTTTTGGTTATGAAAGAAGATTACATTGAACCCCAATAACTATTAAAAATATATTGATAGCCTTTTGAGGTATCATATTTTTTTAATAATTTTAAGATTCAAAGAAAAGATTTGGCTGCTATTCGGTCAAACAATAGATTTGACTAGATATCATATAAACTAGCTCAAAAATTTAATTTAACACATCATTTCAGTCACAAAACACAATGTCAAAAAAGGATATAAGTATAAAATAATAATACAAAATTGTACAAATACAGGCACTGTGACACAATATTATCCTGCAGATAAAGTCAAGGGGTATTTTCACAATATTGTGTCTATGCTTTGCTGAACTACCAGAAAACATGTACAGCTGCATCAACCATACCAACCAAATCACTGAAGCATTTTTTAAGTTCTTACAAACAAATATATTTTTGTCGGAATATTTTTACAATTTCAATATTTTCCCAAGTGTTTGCATACAAATAAAAAAAACTAAAATATTTGGCTTATTAATAAACTAATTTCAAATCGTAACTTATGTGTTCATTGCAACAAAATAAAAATTTAATTTTAATATACGATACATAGAGCACAAATAATTTCCTAGAAAAAACAAAAACTAAAATGTATTTCTAATCCAATGCCTGATGATACCAATATTCCACACATAAATGGTCTGGCGGCAATGGAACAGTGCCTAGAAACTCTCCCACTAGATTATAAACGCACCACAGTACTTACGGTTACAGTTCAATAAAAGAAACCCTTGGAAAAACTGTTTGATTTTTAGAACAATTTTGCTTTCATATTAGGGGCATGGCCATGGAAACGTGCATGGGCCCATCAAATGCTAATCTCTACCTAATAAAACTTGAGCAGTTCCTAGACATCCAAACTCATACACTGTTATGTTGGTTCAGATACTTTATGACGTCTTCATAATCTGGACCAAAACACAACAACTGAATAGATTATCCAAAACCTGTATATTCTTCACTACTCAATTACACCAGCAGCAATTCTACATAGCATACCACCTTTTTAAACAATGTGGCCACCCTTCAAAATTGACTTGTTATAACAGAAATTCACACCGAAGCAACCAAACATAAGCAATACCTCCGCTTTCTTCCCACATTTAACCTCTTTCCCTTAGTGGGTTTTCTTCACTCAACTTTCATGGGCTATGAGAAATAGAATACTATGCATAGGCCTACATTACCCTCATTGCTCCCCTCATGCCTTATTCTTCAGATGCATTAGACGGAACAGCCTCAGCTTACCAAACTGACACATTTGATTCCATGGCAGTATGCTTTAAAAAAATTAATCATCTTAATTTTACATCTATTTTATGTAAAGGCCAAAGGAGAGAAAACATCCCTTTACTAAAGGAACATTTTCCATCCTCTTTCAAAACCTTTTGTGATGGCTGAACCTACCCTGCTTACCCTGACGCCGCGCTACTGGTTTTTACATTGAAAATGTTTATATATTCAAGCCATTGGGCCTATTTTATAAACAACCCATTGAAGAATATTTTATACTTAAATGAGCTGCAGGATTGGAAGCAGGTTTTAAAAATGTATTTTTGATATTAGTGTTTGCTCTTAAAAATTTCTACTCCAGCATCACACCAATGATAAATAAAGATAATGGATGGCATAGAATCATTTTACTAAACCTTTGATAGAAAATTTAAATCTTGATTTCAAATTATTTTTCTTACAAATAGCTGTAAACTGAATTATTCTAAAATGTCTTTGGGCCCATTTTATGACACCCTAATTTATTTTAAAATAACATTAGAAAGAGAAATATGATAATAGCCAGGTTTGTGGCCAATTTTGTAAGAAACCACAATTTTTTCTAATACTGTTTTCATCTTAAAGACATAGGCCTATGAGGGATTTTGCAAGACCATTGATATTTTAATACTATGATTTATTGCAAAAATGCTGTGTTTAAAGTGATAGGCATTATGTGATGTAAGAAACTGCGTTTAATACAAAACAATTAAATAATAATTAGTAAACACTAGGAGCCTACACTAAACATCAGTAGCATAGGTTTAGTTAAACCTAAGATATTTCCCATAAATTTAAATGTAAGTTAAGTCTACCTTTGTTGATGTACTCTTTTGCCCACAGATAAAATATGTTGAAAAAAATTGTTGGCACGGCATCTTGTTGAAGCTTTCGCAGCCGATCAGCTCTATGTGCCTCAAAGTAGCCTTTTATTATCATTATCATTATCATTATCATTATCATTATCATTATTATTATTATTATTACTACTACTACTAATACTACTTCTACTTTACGCTAATGTGTAATGGTAGGGTGATTGTGAGATGAAATGGAGGACCTACAGTTTAACGTGGAATCCGAACCAAGGTGGAGGCCTGGCATTCCACACATTCACAAGTTGTGATTAATACACGTATTGACAGAGGAGAAGGAAGGGTTTGGCAACCAGATAAATCTGTGCCAGGACCAGTGATCTCTATATTATACTGGACGGACGCATACATACGCATGGACATACGCATTGCTAAGGTCCAAAGCGTGACGCTCAAGTTTATCGTCTACTTCATTGTGGGGGAAAGATTTAACGGTTTCTTTCAATGTTCTTGTACGAAAACATGTCTCTGATGAATAAAAGTGTTTTTGTTTGAAAATAGTGAAGTATTATACCACACTTGCCTGAAAAATCATTTATATTAAAGGATATACAATTCAGTTTTACAGGTAATACTGTACAAGTACGAATGAAATCTTTGATATATTTAAATATGTAGTTATCATCCATGTTGTTTACAGTCTACCAAGACTACACTTATATTTAAAGTTGGCTATTAGCTTGTATATTGGTTTCAGAAACCATATTATATTGAAAGTTCGATAAATAATGAATAAGAAATATTTAAACTTAATTACATTTATTTGAATGACAAACTTTGTGTAGTTACCATACGTTCAAACGACCACTTACGTTATAGGCTTGTAGAAAGTGTTATTATATTACCATTTTTTTTTTTTTAAAAAAGTTGGTGCATATATGGTATAATGCCTTCATAAACCATATTATGTTAAAAGTTCGATAACTATAATGAAACACGTTAGCTAAAAACCATATTACATCTGTTTGAATGACATACGTTGTGTAGAAGTCTTACGTTCAAATGATAATTTAGGTTATAGGCTTGAAGGAATTACGGTATCTACTAAACCATGATTTTAGTAAGAATCATAATCTGTAAGGATATATTCCGTACCAGAATACTATCATGTATTAGTATATTGGTAGTATAAACGGCCATTTAAAATGAACTTAGGGATTCCCTTCTTAAAGGTATTTTATCCTACCTAAATCTTACTATAGGGTAGGCTTCTGGTACGAGATAAAACCTTACAAACGAGCTTCCTTCAAAAATCATCGTAGGGGCATATATATTAGCCTACATCAACTTATTTAAAGAATAAACTCATCAGTTTAGAACTTTTTTATTCTCTTCAAAGCTTTTACTAACATATTTATTTCATTTTACAAATCAGACATTTATGTATTTCATATATTCAATCAAATTAATGAACGATATCAAAATGCCACATTGCCTTGTATGGGTGTAAGAGAGAAAGAGATACCCGAAGGTTTCTTTCTCTCTTAAACAATGTTGTGCAGCCGACAGCTCGAAAATTTCAGCCACAGATGTCCATCAAGTTATATTATAGAGAGGATTGAACCCTGGACCCCCAGCACAGAAGACCGACACCTTACCCTTAGACCACAAGGTCATTGGCCTTCATCAAAATGGCACTGTAAAGTTGAAGAAATGTGTGCAGATTAATGTATAGTATTATATTAAAATAATACAAGGGGTGTATTTTAATTCCCCATGAATGCCATATTTTATTTGTTTAAAAAACTACAAAATATGTCAATATCGTAGGTTATTAAAATATTAAACTTTTTTTTTTGCATAGGTCTATATGCCCCTTTTAATCATGTTGAGCTATACAGTTGAAGATGAAATCATCTACACAAAGAAAGTCTAGAAATAGATTAATTATATTGTAATTAATACATGGTATTAGTAAATCAATGGTAAAATAACAAGTTGCCCTTGTTGTAGCTCTAAGTTTGAATTTATTGCCTTGTGTTTAACATTAGCCTATTAGGTAGCATAACCCGTATGGGTAGTAAGATGTGGTGCTAATTAATAAATAGGCTAATTATCCTTTTTTATGCTGAATTTTTTACCTAACCTCATTATTTTGGTGTGTTTTGTTTGTTAAAAATTGTCAACACATTGTGAGATGTGTAGGCCTATGCCATCAAAAATATAAATTTAATAGATGGTGTAAGTTGTCTGGTCTAGTGCACCTTAACCGTCCCACATTTGGCTATTTTTCACTGAAATGTGTTGATATGTTACTACTTTATTATGCACATTATAATATGTAGAATCGACTAGATCACCTAGATTTAGAAATTTTTTAACAATTTTATAAAATAATCAAATTTAAATAAAACTCTACAACACATCCCCCAAATCACTTTCAAAATGTAAATATTGACGATGATGTATGACTTTCCTTTGATTCTGCGCATTGGATGGAAGACAACATCCCATGATTCTTTGCGTTACACTCAGGATCTTGTGCAGTGCGCACTAAAATGGCAATGACGTCATTGTATTATATGTATCATCCATGTTTATTACATTGAATTATTTATTTTAACTATAATTATACATTTAATTTATTTACACACTAAAGGTTAGGTTAATTTGGAGTGATAAAGTGTCATAATAATAAACTGTTATGTTAAGGTCATTCGACCATCAAAATTTTATTGCATTATTTTACTAAGTGTATGAATATAAGTTATAAATATTGATTCAATGA
>CABFWO010009307.1:0-12703 GCA_902155825.1 Timema genevievae
CCCATCACAAATCCTACCCATGTGCAACTTATAGAAAAGGTTGACAATGATGGAAACATTGTTTTAGAAGGACCCAATGGTCAGATGTTCAATGAAATAGTGCGTGCTATGAACCTCACCGTGAATATCACTCCATTTGAAGGTTTTGATAATGTTGATAAAATGAAAGATTTTACTGCTAAGATGTCTGGCATTCAGGCAGGATATGAGAGTATCCAGCCCTACAACTTGAGGAGGAGTACCTACTCGTTTGATCAAGACTGTGTAACATTAATTGTACCAAAATCACAAGAAATTCCCAGATACTTGAATGCGATTTTACCTTTCACAGGAACTGTTTGGGTTTTATTCGTGTCTACGAATACATTTATATTGATTCTCTGGAAAATTGTAACAATCTATGATGTATTTGAGGTTAACGTCAAGTCAGGTAAAAGTATTACTATAAACGTATTTAAAACGTCTGTAGGAGGTGGCCTGGATTATTTACCTTCCTTTTTTCCAGAAAGATTTGTTGTAGCCATGTTGTTGATATTTAATGTTATATTAAACAATGCGTATACAGGTTCTTTAAATAGTTATTTAATCAACGTAAAATATTTACCAGATGTTAATAGTTTAATGGAATGGTTGAATTCTAATTTGAAAATCGGTGTTGTACTCTCTATCTCTTCCATCAAAGATATTTCAGAAAATTTAGATATAAACGATCCAATTTTTTTAAAGTTGATTAAGAAAATGATTATCATGGAAAGTGACAATGAGGCCCTCGATATGATTGCCTATCACAGAAACCTCACACAAATAACTTTTAAATTCATCGGTAAGACGTTGATAAATAATCCCATTTACATTAAAAATGGCTACCCTATGATGCACATTGTGGAAGAATGTTACGTTTCCATTTGGTATGGGGTCATGGCATTGGTAAACCATTCTCCTTTCTTGAGTGCAATGAGTTTCTTCGTCACTCGTCTTAATGAAGGAGGGTTTTTTGCCAAGTGGAAAACAGATTTTATTAACCAATCTCCGAAATCAAGAATCTCCACCGATCCAATCATTTTGACAAAGGAGCATCTGGAAGCAGCATTTTTTCTTTTATTACTAGGGTTTTGTATAGCCTTTGTAGTATTTTTGATGGAGATTGCAATTTGCAACTTCAAAATGAGCTCTGGTCCCATTCCAAAGACTTTTAAACACATTTTTGAAAACATTTTTAAATCTCAAAAGTCTAATTTACATTGAAGTTTATTTTTTGTTGATACAATTTTTGTGATTGTAACAAACAAGTGTTTTACTGATCAATAACAATTAAATAATTTTAATAATGTATTAATTTATTCAGAGACAGTGTAATATGTATATTTAAATATAGACCAGCCTTAGAACTTATCTATACAATGGGAACACTTAAATAAGATTTTATCTCACTTTATACCAACTATAATGTGTTTCATCAATATAGCCATTGCTTTATAGCGAGCAATAACATGGTAAAATTCGTGTGGTTAGTTATTATTTAAATAGTTTTCACATCAGTTATTCGTAATTAAAAAAATGGAGAAGGATAATTTAATAATACAGTTCATTTTTGAGTACTTAAACTAGTGTAC
Source organism: Timema genevievae (assembly GCA_902155825.1). NCBI lineage: Eukaryota > Metazoa > Arthropoda > Insecta > Phasmatodea > Timematidae > Timema > Timema genevievae. The sequence continues at coordinate 1,614 of CABFWO010009307.1, forward strand.
ACTCTGTATATTTTCAAATGTCACATACTATATATATGAATAACATCATTGCCCCATGCACTGTACAATAGGTCATGGTTCCCCTTCACTTTGCCTAGCTTGGTTCCATACATTGTTAGAATCCATTTGATGTGCCACTTTAAACTATTTCTAATCATTTTGCCTAATCCCATGTAAAACATTTGATATCAATCCAAGAAATATTTAATGCTCTTTTCTTTTGACACCCCTTATAAACTTAAATATAAGGCATTTTTTTACAGGATTTGCTAAATTAATAAAAACACATCTACTGTACAATACATATAAATAAGTCAATTTAATAAATGCCTATATTAATGCCCATAATTTTATAATGTAAATGGAAGAAAATAAAGTTAATATTTATAGAGAAAACTTTACATTCGCAAGAAAAAAAAATGTTAATATTAGGTAATTTTCATAAACTTACGTGATTCTTAACCTGCTTTTCACAAAACAAGTTTTCACTGCTATATTTAATTTTCGATGTACAATACCTGTACATAAAATATTCATATCAGTAAGATTTGCATTTATCACAGTTGAACGAAATTTACTTTTTAAAACATTCGTTGAAGATAATATTATATTATATTATATACGTGAGTGTGTGTGCGCGCACGTTCGTGCGTGCGTGAGCAGCCAATTCTATATACAAACCATAAAGCAATGTAGTGTAATTCAGGAAACTGTTCTTTAGGTACCAGCCATTTAAAATGTCTTTGCGACCACTATTTGGCCCGCAGGCCACGGGTTGTTTAACACTGCAATAGGAGATCCATCCAAAGTATGTTTGCTAATTTTCAGGGTAATCAAAGTGTATATTCCCTTCTTTAGTGATAGCTAGAAATCTAACATTTGTTAGGGGTACATTAAATAATGTTATCTTTGGTTATATTTTTCTACATTTCATCTTGTAGTTGGGAGTGTACTTTGAACACGTATATAGTGTATTTGCCCCTACATTCAGGATATCCTGGATTGTTAACAGAATGGGAAATCTATTAAGATGGTAATGTAACTCGGAATGTTTGTCTTGATTGAGTGAAACGTGAACGAATCAGATCATCCAAACTGTGAACTGAGTGAGTTTGACCCTTGACTCCTATCACTGTGTAAACAGAGGAGCGTATGGACCACGAGTTAAGGACAGTTTTTTTATTTGTAATTTTTAGAGCGAAACTTTTTTATTACCAAAATAAATTAAATACAACCAAAGTAAAAACCTAGAACTTAATTTTATTTATAAGCTGATATAAACAATTGTTCAATATCTGTCATGAGCATAGTGGCAATAGATGAGATACCTTTTTAAAGAGGATAAAAATTTGTAAGAAAACCTGTTGAGATTTCTATGGGATTAAAATAAAACTAGGTTTTAAATGGAGAATTTTTTTAGTACCGATACCTTTGATTATAAATCAAGATTTTACTAAAAATTGCAGTGATACTGCCCTTGAATTTTTACCCCTATAGGTCTAGTCGATTTTTAAGTTTCAGTATACAGAGTGGTCGGGCTGACCACTTCGTTTACACACATGAACGCGTATTTAACACTCACCGCAATTTATAAACGTTCCAAGCAGGCAAGATATAATCGCTAATCCTACGTAAATTTTATTCCCTATGTTATCTTTAATCCTAATTATTCCAGACTTAAAACTTTTCAAATCAACTTTATCATAAACAAAAATACAAATAATTGTAATTTTATCTATCTTATATTTTTAAGAAATATATCTTTAATTTGTGCATGATTTCAGAACAAATACACATATTTATATTTAGTGGGGCCTCCATATATCGAAATTTTCTTTGTATTGAAATTTTAGTGGATCCCTGTAAAATTACATAGAAATATTTTAAATATATATCGAATCTATATACCAAATTGTTTTCTAGATGAATCGAGATTTTCCCCCCTGTAATGATGATGATATAAGAAAAACAAGTGAGAAAATATTAAATGAAGATGTCACAGGAGGAAGTAGGATGGGCTTACCCGAATTGCGCCAATCCACCTAGGTTGGACCCGAATTGCGTCAAGAGCTTAAAAGTGTCCCCCCAGACTGGACCCGAATTTCGCCAATACCCCCCTTCCCAAGACCGGACCTGAATTTCGCCAACTGTGAACGTAAACAAATATTAAAGCTTTGGCTGGCGGTAAGAAGGACACAAGTCAAAAAATATTTTTTAACTATAAAACAAAATCTAGCATTATAACATCACAGTAAAATTTCCAAATTAAAAACATTGTCAATAATAGCTAAATGTAAGCTAAATTATAATATAATAATAAAAAATAAAATAAAAAACAAGTCATACAAAGGATTTTCGAGGGTCACATACCTCACAGAGCTTAATCTATATATTAACAAAATCGTTAAAAATAATTTCAAAATATTTTGAATTTTTGAAAACTAGTCATCAGTAAACTACCATTAAAAGGACTTTGCCCCCCAAACCAAATATACAGTATTAATTGTCATCTTAAATATACCCAAGATGTATGTTTTAATCAAAATTGTTAAAGCTATTTTTGAGAAATTTCAAATTCTTTTAAAATTAGTAATAATAAACTGCCCATTATTCAATTTTTTAAAGATTAATCATACAATCCTGTTCATCATTTAAAAAACTCCCCAGATATACACTTTGAGCCAAATTACTTAAGCCAATGATTGGGTAGTTGAGTTCGAATCCTGGTCAAGTGAACTGAAGGGGGTTTTCCTAAACGGTTTTACACTCTCCCTCCAGGCTAATTCGGATTCCCTTTCTCTACATTCAACCTATCTCATCCCAAAACCCAATATTATAATTAGCACATAAAGGTATAACATAAACAGGTAGTAAAACGCAATGCAAAAAAAAAAAATCAAAATTGAAAAGTATAATAATCAAGTCAAAAATTATAGCAATATTTATGTAAAGTTGAAAAATTAAATTGTTTCGCTTACTATGCTTGCACCAAATGAGATCTACAGCCTACTTACTACCTTGGTTTGTGGAAATGTTGACACGATGCACTCATGGAGTGCTTTCTTGAAATCCATCACAATGTGTAAAGGTTGAAGGTGAAGTTGTCTCTTCTCGCACTCGTTCGTTAGGATTCTCATAGCATCAATGCAGCTCTGCTTTTTCTTGTCTTTACAAGAAAATATCACAACCCCTTTCTTTTTTTAGTTTTTTAATAAAAAGTTTCCGTCTAGAGTAGTATTTAATTCAATTGAATTTAAGGCGAATTGAATTTCGTCGGAAGATTTAGGCAAATTTGGCAGTTTGTTATTACTGAAACATTTCATGTCCTTGCGGGTCAATGTTTTTATAGTTTTCTCTCTGTACTTACCTCTTTGTGGATCAACCTTAAAGGCCTTACTTCAATCGCCTCAGATTTCCTCTTAACTGCGTTGCTGTTGGATTTTCTGTTCAACACTTAATCTAGTAGTGATTCGTGGTTGTGTTGATCTTCAATCCGCGAGAAAATATTTCCTCCATCAAGTGTGAATATTTTGGCCTTACAGTCCTTTTTAGTGCATCTTCACCCCTCTTCCCTCGTTAAATTCAATTGATTCACCTGTTGATACGTAAAATTATTATAGACAATCAGATATTTCCCTCTTTCACTATAAATCCTTTCCATATCAATAATTATCGCTAATATCACAGTTCACACAAAACCCGAACAAAAATAAAAAAATTACACATCTGGACAGTTACCGTCGCCGAGATAATTTGTTAATACTGGCTAGACTTATGTCAGAAAAGCTAATACAGATCTTGTTGGGGGCTCTTAGGGCGTTTTTACATTCTTTTATCTAAGGAAGGGAAGACAAAACATGGCGAGAGCTTGTTTACGTTGGTGTTTGTTTATTTCATTCCCCCTCGTCCACCTGAATTAGACTTGGAGCAATTCGGGTCCGGGTTAAGTGAATTTTTTTAAATCCCTTAATTACTGGCGCAGTTCGGGCTTGCCCAGTAGGATATGTTTGGTCAAGGTCATTGTGACATCACGGGTGGCCTAGTGGGGTGGTATTCTCTCCATACTCCTCTCATTCCTTTAATCAAGTAACCTTACTCCCCTATACGTCAAGTTCAGTTTGTTTCGGTATCCAAACCGACAGTTTATACTCGCCATTGTGTGACACTCTCTAATTGGCAGTGCGTGTTTGCGATGTCATGTACACTTAATGAGTTGACTGAACAGGAAATATTTCCAAATACAATAGATAACACAATAAAATGTATAAAAAAGATCGTTTCTCTACACCACAGTTTCTGTATATAGATTTTTATTTAACCATTTACTTCGATATATGGAGGTCAAACTCTCTGTGCCAAAGTCTAATACCGCTCCCGGTGCTGGCGACTCGGAAACTTGTGAAGCTCATTTCTCGTGACATGTTTTACTTCAAAAAGCTTAAAAACACCATTTTGAAAATGGCATAATGTGTTCTACAAGACTATGTAATAAAATAATAGGGAAGCTCACTTAAAAAGATCAAAGTGATCTTAAGGTCATCTTAGCAACGCCACACAAGGCCATACCAGCCTTACCGCCTTACTGACCCTTCGGAACCCAACATAGTTTGATTAAAACTTTTTTTTCCCTGCAATGTGTTGTATTTAGATATTTTTGTGGAAAGATTTCAAATAAACACACAGTATACATAGGTCATACAGTACATGAAAAAACAAGAAAAATTAAAACCAAAATATTAAAACTTAAATTAGCATAGTAAAATTGCAGACATAAATCAGTTTTGCACCGGAAGGACACTACGCTGAAAAAAATAAGTTATTTTAGTTTGTTGTAATTGCTTATCTTTACGTAATAAATAAAATCTTCAAGTTCACTGATTTCAATTTAAAATGCTGTATACTTCTTGTTGTTATTCAGTGAAACATCTTGGGTTCATTCTCGGCGTCACGTGATTAAAATGTCACAAAGAAACGATGAAAGCCAAAATAGCATATCCCCCATTCTAGTAAACCCTTCCACCGCCAGAGCAGAATTCCAAGCTCTCTTTTTTACTATACGCCATTAACTCTTAACTTTATTTGACTATCTTGATATATAAGTGTGATTAGATAAAACTCGTTGAGCTGGTTTAGAAATGAGTACAAACTTCAAAAAAATTATCAATGTACAGGTTGATCCAAAATTCACGCAAGCCAAACAAAAACTTATTTTGTGCCATATAGTATATACATCTAATGTTAACCAAACAATAAAACATAAGGAAATCAGAGAAGGTGTTGAAAGTGTGATCCTCCTTCTCTGGAACACAAATTCACTCGTTTAACCATATATCTAGACACACGACGAATCATTGCCTGGGGTATGGTTGCATTGCACCTCTTAATGTTGGCTTGCAGTTCAGCAATGGTTAAATGGTTGTTTACATAAACTGTCTGTTTTAAGTATCTCCACAGAAATAAATCAGGAGGTGTTAGGTCTGGGGAACGAGGTGGCCACAAATCCTTAGAAATCACACGATCGCAAAAAAAAAATCCAGCATTGTCATGGTGGAATAGGCTGTGTGTGCAGTGGCTCCATCTTGCTGAAACCAGCAATTACGTTCTGTTTCTTCCAGTAATAGAATAAACTGCATAGCAAACTCCTGGTAACATCCATCAGTAACATTTTCTCTAAGCAAAAAGGACCTACCACACTGCGACGTGAAAATGTACACCACACTCCAATCTTCTGACTGTGTAAAGGCACCTAATGGAATACATGTGGATTTCCAGAGCTCCAAAACCTACTGTTCTGACTGTTAACATAACCACTTAAACAAAACCATGCCATGAACTTAAAATAATGTTTCAAAATGAATACTCACCTTACACTTTCAGATGTTGTAACTTAACTGACTAAACCTAGTATATATATATATATATATATATATCAAGGTCACACGGACTATACAACACCCGGCCAACATTACAATATTGCCATATATATAAACAACATGTTCATTTTCCATGTTCTTGTGTGTGAAATATCCTTGGAAAAACAGGGTTGTACGACTTTTTGATCACTTTGTATAAGACTAGAAATATTCAAATATTTCCTTCTAAAATCCGAATTAAATGGGATTTTTTTACCATTGATTTAAATAATTATTTAATTTAGATAGTGTTGTATTGGAAATAACCAATTTTTTCGAATTAACCAATGTCTAATTATTAGCTATATCCTGCTGTGTATATTTTTATAAGAAAAGGAAATAAAATGATACGCTTAGCGTTTAGGATGAAATTTAGTAATATGTAAATATCTATATTTTTTTATATCTAATATGTTTTATTTTCTTCATCTGTCATTAACTATCCTGGATGTAAGCATTTAATTACGTTAATGGCTTAGAGATTAAGAATGTTTAATTTAGTTGTTTAGAAATAGTGTGCTCAATCACATTTACTAGACCAGAATGTGAGTAAAAATAATTTGTCATAAACATCTCAGTCACACTTGACAAGAATATAGAACCCAAGACACTCATCCACGGTTATCCAGATAATACAAGGCTGATGTATTTCTCCACACACCCATTATCACAGGAAAATTATAAGATTAGAGAGTTCTAATTTAGAAACTGGTTTGCATTTGGGCTGTGGTCTCTCATTTTTCACCATGTATCACCCATCAACACTGTTGGGTAGTCTAAGTGGCCTTCGTAGCATATAAAAATAATCAATTGAAAAAATGTTTAAAGTTATTAATAATAAATGGAAGGGAAATAAGCTCATCCCTCCTATTAATAATTGATTGAGTAGATCGCATGCACACTAGTACAGGTTGATCAAATAGTTACGCAGCACAAAGAAAAAATATTGTGTTTTGTGCAATCAATTCAACATATTGTTGATTTATTCAGCACGCGTGATTCTGGAAAGCTACGCACAAAGGATTGTTGGCTTTCCATTTACGAATATGCCTTAAAATAGTGTTCCAAAATGAATACTCGCTCTGCTCGTGAAAAGCTCATATTACATTTTCAAATTATGTAACTCAACTGGCTAAACCTAGTTTAAGTCTCAAGGTCACACGGCCTGTACGACACCCGGCCAACTTCACAGTGTTGCCATACATATCAACAACATGTTCATTTTCCATGTTCTTATGTGAGAAATATTCTTGGAAATACAGGGTTGCACGACTTTTGGATCACCCCGTATAATCCGGCCTAGGTATCATGATCCTAATCTAATAATTCGTAAATAATTAAAAAAGTTTTATTAATTCACGTAGATGTAAAAATAAAGTGTCATGCTACCCTTTTACTGTGCTATATATAAGATTCAGTCTCGCACATTAGTCTAGCAATTGAATTCATTAACTCGGAAACTAAAGTATTGAAGAGGTCTCGAAAAATTGAAAGGTAAGAACTCAACTTAAATAACGGATAATTTTATTATACCTTGAGTAACAGATATTAGTATGATAATATAATATATTATCCCTTTGATAATTAGATAGGGCGTATTCAAGTAAATATACGCAATGCCAGCTATCTCGAAATGTGATTATTCCTTCTTTGTATTTCAATATCCACTCGGACTATTTGCATATATACTCTAATGAGGTAAAATGAGGATAGTAGCATTCAGAGGAATATTACCTGAATTTATGTTGGAGCGTGTGTTGTTAATTTATAAAGCTTTTAATATATCAAGTAAACTTTCACAAAGTAAATATATAGTTTAGATAACAAGAGATAAGTAATTTAAATCTCCGAATCATCTCTTACCCTAGAACTTAGTGAATATTCACAATTCAAGGTTTAGAATAAAGTTATGACTAGAGACACTGAAATATAGGTTTAAATTTTAGATTTGATTTTTGTTATTATAATGCAATATATTGTTTTTCAAACCTTACAACCGGTCCATTAATTTACAACCTATCTTAATCTTAATGTATTTTATTATAAAAATAATAGAGCAGAATAATATTATTTGGAACGACCTATGTCAAATATTGTATACAATAAAAGGAAATGATAGCATAGTTTCACCCAAAATCTCTGCTGTGTTAGTTATCATATATAATTTGGATTTAGGATTTATGATGAGATTTTAATTAAATTATTCAAACTGTCGCTTGAAATACCGTAAAATTAGGTATTTGACCGTGTATGAAATAAAAAAATTAAACGTCAATTATCAACGTTTATCTAAAATATATTCTCTTCTATGGATTGCTATATACAAAATATTATTAGGTGTACACAGTAATTGTATGTACATATTTTTAATGGGATATTATTCATCCTGAAGAAGGGGGGAATAGAGTTATATATTTTTTATTTTTTTGATATATATATATCTAATGTTACATCACTATAATATAAAGTCACATGGCTAACTCACTCACTGCCATTAATGTTTACCCACTTCCAGATGAACAAGAAACTTGAAATTTGGCAAACTTATAGCCTCTAGCCTGTAACCGAGGGGAAAATTCCAAAAAGTTAAAAATTTTAATTTTTAACCTCCAAAAAAAATTCAAAATCGTAGAGCGACTTTAAAGTCGGTGCGGACCTTTCTTTGGAGGCCTCCTGTGGCTAAACGGTAAGACCTATATAATAAAAAGTATAGCACCAGAGCTAAAAAATAATTTTAGGTAAATTTTGCACATTTTCCACATACTTTTAATTTTTTAACACACTTAGGGAACAGTTAGAATCATAACATTGTAAAAGTAAATCAACGTTCAAAACAATACTGGAATTACATTAGTTTACACTCACTGGATTTTGGGGGGGGGGGGGGGGGAGCCCACAACGGCCAAAGCGGTTTAAAATTTATANGGGGGTGGAGTCCACAACGAGCAAAGCGAGTTTAAAATTATAAATCTTCATGTTTGAATAAAAATATTTATTCTATGTCTATTTTACCATGTATAAATAGAGAGTGAACGAGAGCAAGTTTAGTTTTAAAAATGTATATATTTCTCAAAATGAGAAATTTTTAAGTGTTCATAGCAGGTCTGGTACTCATTGTATGACTTAAAAGACTTTATTGCCTTTACCATTCTAGATTTTCTTACATTCCTATAGTTCTTAGACCAGGGGCTATTTGTATTCATGTGGCATGCTAAGCTCATTTATCCAATGCAATCACAATTTATAATATCTCCTACATTCTAGTGAAAATGAATAAAAAGTTAAGAATTTTATCAAAAATACTTTTGTATCTAGTAGCGTGGATTATAGTTAAATTTAAAACACACACAACATTATTAACACACAAAAAAAAGTTTTCAATGATTTGTTTTCCAAGCACCTGGAGGATAAGCCAATAACAAGCGGCCATCTGTAGTTTAAACAATTTGTCTAATATAAAATTGAGTTTTAATTAAATCAGTAGAACTATGGAGTAATGTTGCATAGATATAAGCAAAATATGAACAAAAACATAGTGTTGAGGTAAATTTTAAACCCATTATTCACTCTTGATTCTATTCCACCCAGTGACCCTATTTTCCACATTTTACAGTAAGGAAGATGTCATTAATATTTAAAGATAAATTTGACTTTTTATAAATTAATATATTTCTCCTAAATAATTAAGTTAGATAAGCCTCACTAACATATTACATGTCTATAAATATATGTGTTACTTCAAGATAATTTTTTTCCTGCTTCGTGTCTAATTACTTTTCCACGATGTCTGAGTAGTTACAATAATGAGGTATTGATTAGAAAAGTATGATTTGGAAAAGGTATACTCACATTTTTTAAGTAAAATATGGGGGATCTATTTTGAAGTTCTGATTACAATTAAACTAAAGCTAAGCTCTGTTAGTTCAACTCACTTCAGTACCAGTGGAATTTAGTGATGAGACTATCTGTTCAGTAAGCAACCGAGTGAACGAGTTCTTATAACTCACTGTTCGTAAGATTCGAATAAATAAACTCACTACATGGGCTAAGGGAGAGAGGTATTTATGGGGTTAAGACACCACGCCTTGAGATTTTCCTAAGTTTTTAATATGAAGCTTAAATATGGCCTTCTATCAAACTTCACATAACTTATAAAGCTATCACTTTTAAAAAATTTGCCAAGGAACGACCACTCCATATAGCTTCTAGAGACATCCGAGCACATTTAAAAAAAAATCTGAGTGAGAGCCATTACAATTAGCTTATAAAAGCATTCAATTTCTAAAAAATGTGTTGAAGGAAGACCATTTTAAATAGCTTGTAATTAAAAAAATTTCAGAGTGAGAACCAATCCAATGGTGTCATCTAATTTAAACAAAATTCTATCGGAAGTACATTTCATATCGCTTTAAAACAATCTAATTTTGAAATAAAAAATCAGTTTAAGAACACTCTAAATAGCTTCTAGGGAATTCGAAATAACAAAATTTGGGTTAGGAATAGTTCAAATATTATCTAAGGAATTTTTTATTAAATCCTAGTGAACACTTTTTAAAATAGCTGTTAGAAGAAGAATAATTTTCCAAAATTTGTCGGAGGTAGACTATTCCAAATAGCCTCTGGGATTATATAAATATCAAATATTTCTAGACAGACCTATTCCAAATAGCTTTTAAAAGAGTATAGTTTTCAAAACATCTCCAAATGATGAAAGTACAAAATAGCCTCTAGGAACTTTCAATTTTCTAACAGTAACTGGGGAAAAGGTAGATAGAAAATCTCTAAAAAACTTTTTGATTGGTTGATTCCCTCTCACCTCCCCCTCCCAGCCCCACATCCCTCTTACACAAATAAAGTCCCACTACTACTATTTAAAATAACTTTGTTCGTATGCGACGCGCTTACAGAATCGGCAGACGTCATCGATTTCGACCAGCCTACGGTTAAAACGCACATCAGAAACCTGGTGTAAGCGTGTCGCATACGTCCACGACGAGTGTATCGATCAATAGCGTGCGACGTGTGTCGACCACATATCCCGGCGGTCGACGGCGACGTCGATGAGGTCCCACACCTCACAAAGACGCGCCCTGCTAGGTGCTAGATAGGCGACCCGTTTGTGAGGGGTCGGTAGTAAGACGCGGTGCTTGGATGGGGATGGTTGAGTGTATCCACAAA
>CABFWO010009308.1:0-12699 GCA_902155825.1 Timema genevievae
CTAGTGAATATTTACTTTTCAATTAAAAAGTGTTAATTTTCAAGTTAATGGTCATCTAAATGTTTCGTCTCCACCCTATACTTTTATAATAGTGTGTTAGGGATGAGGAAGGTTTAATTTAGAGGAAGTGTAACCTCATTTTCGGGAAGGGAGAGTGTAAAAATATATAGAAAAAATAACCATCAGTACAATTGACCAGAATTCGTTCCGCGATCTCCCCGTCTTTGGAAATCTAGTCAATTACAAGCATGACACCTTATACCACGTAACCACCGAAGCGGATCTAAATTATAAAATACTATAATATAAAGTATGTATGACCGTGTTATATCGATTGTTTTTCAACTAATACTCGGTCCATCGTAACTTTAAGAGGGCGAATGACCTTATTGAAATTACAGACAAATCTTTGAATCCAAATATTTAAATAGCCGTAAGTCCAAATAACTTGCAGTCTCTATCTTTCGCTATAGCTGTGTTTTACAAAATTATTTAAAATGTATTGTTAGCCATCAATTAAAATTCAAATATAATACTATACTAAATTTTAAATAAGGAAAAAAACCTAAATACAGTTTAAAAATAGATTTATTTTAAATAAATTATATTGACATTTTAAATGGCATATTTTTATTCATTTTTTGTCAAAATTTTGGTTTAACGTTATAATATAATAAATTAGCCTCTATGAGAGGTATAAGATGGCCCTTCTTAGTTCAGCGGTGTGCAATTATACCGTGGTTTTGATAGGAAGCCAGTTCTGGAAGGCCATATTTCGCTTCAGAATCCTTACTATACATACTATTTTGATAGGATAGAAGGCCTTCCAGAAAGGACTTCCTACTACCGTTTTGGAAGGCACTCTTTCCTACCAAAATATTACTATACAGTACTATTATAGTACGAAATAAGGCCTTCCAGAAAAGACACCCTACTACCGTTTTGGAAGGCACCCTCTCTTACCAAAAATATTACTATACAGTACTATTATAGTACGAAATAAGGCCTTTCAGAAAGGTCTTCCTACTACAGTTTTGGAAGGCCCTCTTTCTTACCAAAATACTACTATACAGTACTATTATAGTACGAAATAAGGCCTTCCAGAAAAGACACCCTACTACCGTTTTGGAAGGCACCCTCTCTTACCAAATAGTACGAAATAAGGCCTTCCAGAAAGGACATCCTACTACCGTTTTGGAAGGCACTCTCTCTTACCAAAATAGTACTAAACAGTACGATTCTAGTACTAAATAAGGCCTTCCAGATTGGGCTTCTTACAAAACTCAGGGTATAGATGGCAAAACAATCGCAGGTCCCCTCTTCCACGACGACGCCTTTCCTGTTTGATGATGACCCTTGGTCTTCCGTCTTCAAACTCCCGTGGCGTGGAATACTTCATGTCTTCCAAGTGGCTCGTATTTTATTTAATGTGTCGCTTATTTGGGGTCATGCTGCGGTCGATAGTTCTATGCTCCTAGTCTTCCCACATCACGCAATGCGCATGGCAATAAACAGGAGGAGGGGGCGGGTGGAGAACACTTTATCTGCACACGTACACAATATTTATTGATAAACACTTACGGCTCGATAACAAGTTGGGGGTTGTGGGGTACTTAAGGTGATTAGTACAGTTCAATTTCCATAGGAAGGGACTTAAACTACAAACATATTTTATGGCGTTAAAAACTGATAGTATTTTTACTATATTATTAGCGTTATTATGTAGGAATTTATTTTAGGTATTTAACGTGCAATTTATGGACCTGGACAAATATTTTGGCTGAAGAGCAGCATTGAGTATTTAAATATAAGAATGGGACTCAAACTAAAATACACTTCTTCGGTAGACGTAATTTATTATTTAAAAACAGACGCACATCATATAGACAAACGAAAATGGGAAGGCAGTTTATAAAAATAAGTGGTCCTCTAATAAAACAAAACTTAATGAGATGAATACAATTTTGTTAATATATTTCACCTTTTCTTTACGTCAGGTATTTTTTCGTGGATAGCTTGCGGGTCGCATGACAATACGGGATTTGATCAGGGTTGGTAAAAGGCATCGTTATCGAATCCCGGTTAAGTGGTGGTTTTCCACACTTCCTCCAGGCATATGCGGGTACACTTCTTCCAAATTTAATCTTCCTCTTACCTAACAAATTAACGTAGCTACCTAGTGTATATGTGATACGTTTAAGCCTAAAGGGCAGGAAGACGCAGTGTTAAATTAAAAATATATTAAAATTAATATCAACACACGGGTTACAAACAAACTTAATTCTAGAGCAGGTACAACACCCAATCCCCGACAGTAAATCCATCACTGTGAAAAAGGTAAAGCCTTAATTTTCATTAATGGTAAATGTTTTAATTATGGCAGGAATCGAACATGGGATCCCTTAATTCTGTAGGTCGATGCGTTAGCGACTGAGCGAAGGTGTCGAATGGTAGTGTTTGGGAGGAAATGTAACCCACATTCGCGTGAAAAGAGAAAGAGGGTTAAACATTTAGGACAAACTCCCTTCAGAACTCCCGGGTGAGATTCGAACCCTGTCACCGGCAAATTATACTGTATGAGCCTGATATTTAGACAACGTATCCACCGGCGCGGGTGATAACCAGTAATTCAGTGACCACTAAATATTTTAGAAATGTAACCCAATTTTAGTAACGACAAATTTTCGTGACCCAATGGTCATGAAAGGGGGCGGAGGGATGTTTTACATTATTTTTAAATACCTGTTTCGGTGGCCGCATGGTCTAACGCGCTACTCTCACAATAGAATAAACTACTGATGATAGAGAGATCGTGGCTCGAACCCAGTCAGGTGTACTGATGGTGGTTTTATAAATTATTTCCCACTCTCTCCACGCAAATGCGGGTACACTTCCTCTAAAAATTCAACCTTACTCATCCTTAACCCATTAGAGTAATTAGTAAATAAGTTTATAGCTCGAATGAGTAGTAAGAAGTGGTGCTAAACTAATATATACATACATAGGCCTACTTGAATTTAAAATTCTACAAAAAAATATCCAGTTCTCATAATGAAGCATGTGCGAAGGATACTCTTGTTTCCATTTCCTGTTGATGACGTTACAGGCAAGTTAATGAAATCCGATAATATGCGCATTTTTCCCCTTATTTTATTTTATGAATATTTTCCGATGTTTCGCTTACCCATTTCTCCGTGATTTTTATATTTTATAATAATTACAAAATGTTCCATATTTAAAAATTCAAGAACCAACTAGAATTTTGGTTGTAACGGTACGAATGTTTCTGGTCATCCTGTATATAGTGAGTTTCCAGATGCTAATTAGTCAAGACATGCACGGGACTGAAATAATCTAGGGTTTGTTAATTGCAGGTGTTGACACGACTACAAATGAAAATCAAAAACAAAAAATGACTTAATTTACTTGCATAGGTGGTCACGCAGTATAAGTATGTTTTTATATATTAGGTTGCTGATGATGGGGAGATAGAATCTCGAATCCCGGTGAGGTATACTTAGTATGTTCTCCCCTTCTTTTTTCGCAATAATAACGTCGGGCCTGAATTTTGATGACCTAAAAATGATCACAAAATGACCCAAAAATTCTAAAGATTGACTTCAATTTTTTTAAATGAGCTAATAATATGAACACAAACATCTCGTAATAAATTAACATGACTAAATAAACACAGCTTTACAAATGTAAAATGCAATGAAAAGCCTTTAACAACTAAACTCTTGTATTCTGATAAATATAACATTGATTTACAAATACCTGCTTCAGAAGTAATAGTTACCCCCTCCCAACGCAACCCTCTCCAGTCTAGTTGCAGTCTCACCAGGAATAATTAAATGCAGATAGCCCGAGCGCAAGTAGTAAGAGACAGTGCATAAAAAAAGCCATCTTTAGTTATCAGTGAAATTCGTAGTTACTTTCAACAAATACATGAATACAGTCCAATTTCCATAATAAGATCCTTATCCTACAACAAGAAAGGCTACACGCAAGGGTGTAGAAAGGGGAGGGGGGAGTTTAGGAGGGTTGGAACCACATAGAGTTTGAAAGAGCCTCTCTTAAGGGTACAGTGGGTTCATTTATACATTTATTGTCTAAAGATATAGTCAAATTTTCTAACAGACCCCCACACCCTAAAATAATAAATCTTTACACACCCTTTTTAACTTATTATTCTTTTACGTATACGTCAGGTCATGGATTTTCACTTTTGATAGATTATATAAATACATATACGATAATATTATAGTAAAATGTTATCAATTTTGACCACAAAAATACATATTTATATATTATAAACGATTCTTCCTATGAAAATTGGACTGTGCATGACCAACCTCTAACTGTATTATTGTCGTTTCTTCCGTGCGCACGGAAATTATGTCTCATTATCTTATTTAAGGCCAGATGATAACGCACCATCAAGACCAATTGAACGGATCTAGTCTCCATGAAATATAGACGAGAGCATTACGAACATACATGAACTAAATTACACACGCGAAGACTATTTATACAAGCACATTGCTCTGTCTATACTTTGATTGTGTACCGTACATGGTATCTTTAATAGATTATAATATACCCTTCAAAATATCAATCTGAATTTGGTAGAGTTCTTAAAATAGCTTGAGTGTGTTTGGTTGGTAATAGATGTAGAAAACAAAACCAGAATTTTAATTTATTTTTGTTTAGATGGTTAAACTTAAGTCAAAATCTCTTAACAGCTGTATTAAAAGCTCGTTAGAAACAGAAAAAAATAAAACTATTCCGTGATTGAAAATTAATTCTCAAATTATTAATGAATATAAATTATTTAAGAACATTTTTATTTTATTTTTAACACCGTATCTTACCACACTAATTACACTAATTGTGCTAAGGATGAGGAAGGTATCATTTCAAGGAAGTGTATCCGCATTTTCTTGTAAGGAGAATGGAAAACCATCCAGGGGAAACCACCCTTAGTACACCCGACTGGGATTTTAACCCCAATATTCCCATAGTCGGCAGTCTAGTCTATTGTGAGAGTGACGCCTTAGACCATTTGACCATCGAGGCGGGCCTAGCAGATTATTTATTAGTGGTTGAATAAAATGTAAAGATATTTTAAATTATATGTGATTATTTTTTACCTTAATTATATGTATAAAAATACTTAAACCCGTTTTTATTGGAATTGGACGGAAAATTGTCGAGTGCTAATACCCTTAGCATAGAACTAACAAAAAAAACTAATTATTAATTATGCTAAATAAGGCATCAGTTAGGGCTGGTTTGGTTTTCTAATGACGAGGAGACCAGAGTTCGAAAAAAGGATGTTTCCTACCTATGACGTCACGGCCGGTCAAGATAGGATTTCCCATGTTAATAAATTTACGTTTTACTCGGCAGGTTGTAAAGATATAAACTTTAAACAAAAATCGTAAATTCTTAAATAATTATCATTCTCATTCTTCTGAGCGTTTTTCCATAGAAGACTATCCCCTACGATTGATATCGGATCTATTTGACCCCGTTGGAATTATTGTTTTTAACCGTATTCAAATCCCTCTACTAAATACTGCTATCCTACTAACATCAGGTGTAACTATTACCTGAGCCCACCATGGATTTATAGAAAATAATTTCACAGAAAGATTACAAGGCCTATTTTTCGCGGTAATTTTAGGTATTTATTTCTCTATTTTACAAGCATATGAATACATTGAATCAATATTTACTATTAGTGATTCAATCTACGGTTCATCTTTTTTTTATAGCAACAGTCACAAAATTGTTATTTATATCTTTAAGGGGTTTTTTGTAAATGTATTTTTTACAAACCTCTACAACTTAGGCTATTTGGCTTAGTCACGAAAATGGTATGTAGGAGTCTTACTGTTAGGATGTAGATTAAAAAATCCATGGTAGCATATGTCTATCTAGAATAGGATACAATAAATATGTAATTTTAAAAAGTAAATCAATATTTTCAAGGCGCAAATAATAAAGTGAATGTGTAAACTCGTCAGAGGAAGGGGGAACGGGTTATCAGCACGTAGACAAGAGCCCTCTCAGGATGAACTTCTCATTTTCTTTCTACTCTTTCTATTTTGTACATTAGCGTCTAAGTGTGATAGTGCTTAGACTGCTTAGGTGCGTCAAGTTAAGATGCAATCCAAATCGCAAAATAGCTTCGAAATCTCCAAGTAGAAAACGTCGTTAATGGTGGTTTTTAAGTCCGTTCTATCAACTTTGCTCTAATACAATTTTACCGCCCTTATTAAACATTTCTGCATGCTTTCTAGGGTCACTTTTATTTACACACTACTCTTTCAGTTTGAAATGTCTTCGTTGTACATTCTCTTTAAATGTTTCCGTGTTGTATAAAAAAATAGTAAGAAATGTTGTAATTCGCTTTAGAAATAGTACACTTTCAGTGAGGTAACGATGGGATGATGTTCATTCTCGTGGTAGGCCATGTACTAGTAATAAGCCATGGGGTGTTGTTCATTCTCGTAGGAGATTATTACCTAGCAATAAGGTAATAACGGGAGTTGTTCATTCTCGTGGGAGATTATTGCCTAACAATAAGGTAACCACGGGATGTTCATTCTCGTGGGAGACCATTGCCTAGCAATAAGGTAACCACGGGATGTTCATTCTCGTGGGAGATTATTGCCTAACAATAGGTAACCACGGGATGTTGTTCATTCTCGTAGGAGATTATTGCCTAGCAATAAGGTAATAACGGGAGTTGTTCATTCTCGTAGGAGATTATTGCCTAGCAATAAGGTAATAACGGGATGTTGTTCATTCTCGTGGGAGATTATTGCCTAACAATAAGGTAACCACGGGATGTTCATTCTCGTGGGAGACCATTGCCTAGCAATAAGGTAACCATGGGAGTTGTTCATTCTCGTAGGAGATTATTGCCTAGCAATAAGGTAGCCATTGGATGTTGATCATTCTCGTGGGAGATTATTGCCTAGCAATAAGGTAAAACGGGAGTTGTTCATTCTCGTGGGAGATTATTGCCTAGCAATAAGGTAATAACGGGAGTTGTTCATTCTCGTGGGAGATTATTGCCTAGCAATAAGGTAACCATAGAATGTTGATCATTCTCGTGGGAGGCCATGGATTAGTAGTAAACCAGAAGGTGTATTCACTCTCGTGTGAGGCCGAGGTCTCGGCAGTAAACATCCCACGTAGCCCACACATCGCTCAATACCCCGGGACAAACTCACTGAAGTAATCGTGTATTAAATCGTCACTAGGTCACATTTCCAATGTCGCTGTGCCGCTCAAACGCACACAAACCTCACATATTTATCTTCTAAAACAGTGTTTCATCTATTGGGCTACGCGTTCCCTGAGTATGTCATGGGGTATGCGGCGTGCTACTGAGTTTAAAAAAAATCAAGTTTGTTATTATGACAATTAGCTCAGTCTGTAGCGTGTCTACACATTAAGTTAAGGGTCCTGGGTTCGATTCCAGGCATGTCCAAAAAATCTATCAAGGGTGATATGTGGGTTTCCCCTACCACAGAGATGAATTAACGGCCGGAGGGCTAGATGTTGTGCTTATTCTAGATTAAAATTAATGTAGAAGATAGTTCAGAAAGTACTTACTTTATGGCAATAGGAACTTGAAATTTCATTGAAGCGCTTACAAAAGTACACCTCTCATTATCTTGAGCTAGTTCTATCCAGTCCACCTCATTACACCCTATTCCTAGCATAAGATAATTCTATCTAGTCCCCCTCATTACACTCTATCCCTATCTTGAGCAAGTTCTATCCAGTCTACATGATTACACCCTAACTCTTTTAGGTCCATTATAATGTTATCCTCTCATTTGTGTCTAGGTCTTCACAATGGTGTCTTCCCGTTGGGTTTGCCAGTCAGTACCCTGATAACGGTTCTAGTTTAGTCCATCCTCGCTGCATGTTCTGCCCAACTTAATCTACGCGATTTAATTAACCTATCATTGTCTTGTGATGAGTGTAGGATATGTAACTCGTAATTATATAGCTTCCTCCCACTTCTCAGTATCTTCGGACCAAATATCTTCCTAAGCACCTTGTTTTTGAACATCCTAAATTTCTTCTCATCGTGTAGGACCACGCTTCACAAACATTGAAAACAACCGTTAAAAATGTTGTTCGTAAAGTGCACGTTAGATAAATAGGATAAGTAAGAACTGGAAGGGTTACGTTGGATCCTAAAGGGGTACACGATTGGCAAAACACTTTTCTAAACCAGTAAATCCCACTTCTGAGGTATATCTTCAAGGACTTCTGCTGTTGACGTAGCAATGAGCAACTTCGTTTGCAGCTAAGGATTGCTAATCAATTTTCGGTGAGTGTCTAGTTTTTTTTAGTATCGCGTCTAACTACCCGTTCAGGATATATGTCTATATACTAATTACGCTAGCTAATGGTTTTAGGGATTAGGAAGGCTATATTTAGAGTAAGTGTACTCGCGTGGAGGGAGAATGGAAACATATTTGAATAAAAGCCCCAAAATACACCCGACCAAGATTCGAACCTTATCTCCTCGTCATCGGTAGCCTAGTGTACTGTGAGTGTAGCACCTTAGACCATGCGGCCATATAAGTGAATGATAGTCTAGTCTAGTTAATGACGTTGTCTATTTAGTGAATTATAAGTATTTTGCGAACCGGGATTTCAGCCCTGACCTACCCGCCACTAACGAACAAGACTAGACGAGAAAGATGCCTTTATCCACGGGATACACGGATGAGAACTTTTCACAATTGATACTTGTTATAATTAATTTTGGGGTGACAAGATAATACATCGCTAATTATATCTGTGGCTCATACTAGAAAGATTTTTTTTATCTCTCAGATACATAATTTGTTTGAAAAACAAACAAAATTCAATAATTAATCTTAACATGGGTTGTAAAAAACACTAAGGTTTCATAACCAAATGGTCAATTTCAATGATCGTGAAAAATAAAAAGACAACTTATGCCAAATCCACATAATAACTCGAACAGGTTATGAAACGCGGTGTTTAGAAATAAATAAAATACGTGTTCCAATCACTTATTCTTTTCCATGATATGTTTATTAGATCAGTGTTTCTTCGTCACGCACCCTTTGCAGCTGTCATTGAAAAAATCAGTAAATAAATGTCTGGTAGATTTTAAAAATAAATGGTGCAACACAATTGTGCAAACTTTCTCATATAGTTTATTATAACTTGGAACAAAATTTTCAAAAATAAGATTTCAATTAACTATCCTTAAGTTAGCTTTACTCACAACAACAAATACATCCATCATACAGAATATTGTTATTGTTTATATTTAGGCTAGCCATTCAGAACCAACTCGTTAATTTTTTTTAAATAGCTTAGTTCAAATTTAAAAAAATCAGCCATCAGTAAACTAACTTCAAACGAATTTATACCCCCTAAACAAGTATACATCCTAATGTGACATGTCAAATACTCCCAAGATACCCATTTGGAACCAAATCGTTTGAGTGATTTTTAAAATATTTCACGTTTTTGGAAAATCAGTCATCAGAAAACTACCCATAAATGAGTTTTTACCTAATAAACAAGTACAGTGTTATTTGTCATACAACACAATTCCTAGATATAGATTTTCAACAAAATGTTTAAAACCATTTTATAAATATTTATAATTTTCAAAAATTTCCAGTCTGTGAACTTCATTTTAATGAATTTTTGCTTAAAAACCAGAGATAGAATGCTATTTGTCATGCCAAACATATACTTGTTATACATTTTAAACAAAATCGTCGGAATCATTTTCGAAAAATTTAGAATTAAATAAAAAGAATCATCAGTAACCTACCATTTTTGAGGGGCAAGATCAAAATCTAAAAAAATCTCGGGGTATAGCCCTATAAAATCTAAATATCAAGTTTGGACAAAAATCCATCCTATCATTTTGTATCCGTGGCCAGGGACAGACAGACATTGGGACAGACAGAATTGTAAAACCAACTTTTTTTTTATTAAGATTAACATATTCTCGAGATGGATTTTTTTTCACGATTAAAATATTTTCTATTGATATAAGAAATCAAAAATAGTGGTTCCGAAATTCAATAAAGCTTTAGTAGTAAGCTAAACAAAACCATCACAGAAGGAAAGAAATACATTTCAGTTCATGAAATAACGTTTTAGGGATTGCAGTGTTACCCCGTAAAATACCTAACGCACCCCTGTCTTTACACGTACCACAGTTTGAGTAACACTGTGCCGCAGGTGAAATACGGGGCCAGTACTTGATTTTGATGAGGTGATAAAACATATTCCTGATTGCTGGGTAAACAAGATTAAACCGTAAATATGTCTAGCCAGCTAATTACAGTGTATGTGGGTATGTAATTCCTGATTGCAATTTGCATACGGTCTACCCTTATGCGTGATATGTAAATATCAGTAAAAGTACATGAATATGAGGGGATGGAATACCACCAGCATCACATCCGGAGTAGTGAGGATATATTATTTTACACTCTGGTGTGTATTGTGCCTGGTTAGGATACGTTAGGTTGGGCCATGTATAGTTGTATTCTAATAGGAAAACCGTACCTGACAATAATTATAAAAGCTATTTAAACTAAAGACTACTTTAATATATCCATAAGTTAGCCTGTGTGATCTACAGCTGTATATTTTTCATAAAGAGTATCAATAATAACTGATGGTTCTGAGAAGAGTAGACCTCGCTCCCTACACGTTCTGATCGTTACTACAGTCTTACTAGTAGTTCTATGAAGAGTAGACCTAATTCCCTCAATGTTATTATCGTTTCTACAATCTTAATAATAGCTATGTTAACAGTAGACCTCGCTCCCTCCATGTTCTTATCGTTACTAAAGTCTTACTAGCAGTTCTGTGGACAGTAGACCTCGCTCCCTCCATGTTATTATCGTTACTACAGTCTTACTAGTAGTTCTGTGAACAGTAGACCTCGCTATCTCCATGTTATTATCGTAACTACAGTCTTACCAGTAGTTGTATTAACAGTGGACCCTGCTCCCTCCATGTTATTGTTGTTGTAGCATGTAATTTATATAATGTGACATCTACAATTAAAATCCCATAAAGACAATTAAAACAAGATAACAAGTACTAATCTATTCCAATAAGATGTGGCAGGTGGTGACTCACTCTGAATTGATGTTCCCGGGAAACGCCCAAGCGTCTAGGAACATTACCCCAGCGGACCTTTAAAAAAGATAATTGTCTCTGCTCACCACACCTTCTGACAACGCTAGTGAGAAAATAGATTTATTTAGCAACTCTTCCCCCCCTTCTCCCCTTAGATCTCCTGATGTAGCTCATGTTCCGAGGCAGGTTTGTTGTTACATAACGGATTCCCTGTGACTCACATTTTTGTATTCCATTGTATTTATTCACCGGAGGAAGAACTACTACATAAAACTTCAGCACCGAAGACTACTGGTGGCCATGATGTGTCAGGCGTCGGTTTCACTGACGCATCGTAGGAAGCCTCTTCTGAGACTTAGGTATCCGTAGCTTCTGTTTAGAATATACATTAGATTATAAACTCCTTTTCTATGCCCATCAGATATAGTTTCATATATTTGAATGTTTTGCTTTATTTTCTATGTTGATCAGACATAGTGTATTGTGTTAGAGTGTCTTAGTTATTTTATATGTCCATCAGACACAAGTTTTAATGTCAGAAGGTCTAACATTATTTTCTATGTCCATTAGATAGAGTTTCTTTTGTCAGGATGTTTAACATTATTTTCTATGTCCATTAGACATGGTTTCTTTAGTCGGAATGTCTGACGTTATTTTCTATGTCTATCTGACATCGTTTCTTGGGTCAGATAGTCTGACGATTATTTCACTATGCCCATAAAGCATAGTTTAAATACGAGGGTTCTATGCTCTACATATGTATAGGACCAGGTGATTTAGTATACTGAGCCCATGAATTTGATTTCCTTTACTAAGTCCTTAAGACAGTGTTATATTTTTATTACACCCTAAACGGTATGATCTCGTTTAGAATCTCTTTATGGCTGCAATCAGATCATCTAACACTTTCTTCGTGGACCTAGTTAGGTCAGTGACTGGTTGAAGTCACGATTGCACCCTTTTTTTTGTAGCTATTTACGGTGCGCAACCTGTGGAAGCACTACTAGATTTAAGTAGTGGCCCGCCCGCGAGGATAATGCTTTCTTTCGGCTCCTTCAGGCGCCATATTTATCTAAGTGTTCAAAGATATAGTTTGTATTAGCTATTGTATGCCCTAGTAATGGGTAAATGTATAAATTTACTATTGATTGCTCTGGCAGTACTAATTAGGAAATGACTGGCTATAGTATAAAACTGTGTAGATGTCTGATTGTTAGCCATCTATTATTTGTAAAATGGAAGCTCCTCTTATAGGATATTATTCTTTGGTTTTTCGTAACTCTCCATGAGAGTTAATACAAGGTAGCTAGCTTAAATTATATTCTTCTTAGTAACTCTAAAAATATAGGATCTGATGCTATGTTTCTATTTTCAATTGTTTCACTATTTTTCATGATTATACCTCTCAGGTATTAGTTTGGTATTAGCCTGTCTACAGGCGCGGATCCAGAAAATTTTCATAGGGGGGTCAAGCTAATTATAAATAACATAATTACTAATAATGTAAGCTTATTA
>CABFWO010009309.1:0-12695 GCA_902155825.1 Timema genevievae
CAAACAGTTCCTCGAGTACATTGAGGTGCACCACCGGATTCTTATGATTCCCCCGGTGAAACTTGGGGATGCGTCCCTCTAACGAAGGCTCACCCAATAGTGAGAGCAGAGTGGTGGTTATGGGGCTCAGTGTAGTCTGACCTACTGCTAACACCTGTCCCGTCAAGTCCTTAACGTGGTGGCGTATGTCCTGTATAGCCTCGGTGCTATCCTGAGTGTGTATCTCCAACCTACCTTGGGCTCGAACCAAGTCTTGGGTGTTGCTGTTGAAAGTGGTGAGATCCGACCTCAACACCCCAATGTTACGTTCCTGCAATAGTCGTTGAGTGTGTCCCTCCTGTCTCAAGGAGCTCAGCCCTTCTTTTAGTAGCGTCTCTATAGTCCTTTGGCTGACGGTCAAGGTCTCGTCAAAGTCAGTCTTAGTGACCACTACCTGTTTCAACTCAGACAGACCGTGATAGAACGTCTCTTTTGATTAGCGGGCCAAGGATTGCACCTCTCCCATGGTCTTTTCTCGTTCGGTCATTAGTTCTTCCCGGAGAGTTTCTTTCAGGTTCCCTACTAGAGTATTCACCTGAACTTCGGTGTTGATGGTCAGGTTGGTCATCCGTTCCTCCAATCTAGTCTGACCAGACACCATCTCCTGAAATTGCTCTTGGCTCGTGTCGAAATCCTCCCTGAGCTGCCTTTGACCCTCAGCCAGTTTTCAGAGTTGGGAAGAGAAATCCTTCTTCAGCTCTTCCCTAAGTTGAGCTTGTCCGGCTACCATCTCCTTGTGTTGACTCATTACACAAAGATATGAAATGTTGTATTAAATCTATCTCTCGGTGTTAATATATCTTCATTTTTGTGGTTTATTAATTAAGTTAATATAAATTAAATATATTTTTAAAATTTCGGCTTCTAGGTTCACAGGTTTGTGTAAAAGGAACCACCCATCAAGTTAGAGGAGGAATATGAAGAGGACAGCTGACCATAGGGTGAGTATCGTAACCAGAAATGTTGAATTACAGCCTGGAAAGAATATTAAGTTGAAAGGAGAGGAGTTGAAGCTCGTAGTGACCTCGTCTTCGGAGCATGAGGTGACATCGACTACGGAGGAACACAAATAAATAGGGTAAATTGGTGGTTTGAAAGTGTAAACTTTGGAAGAAGGAGCCCATACTTGTAAATGGTAGAATGACCGAAGAAATTGGAGAGAGAACTAAAGGAATTGGAGGTAAGTTACATCCAGTAGAAGAACCAGTAGCACCTGCAGAAAAAGGGAAGGAATTAGAGGGGGGGAAATATGGAGCAGCAGAGGTATAAGAATAAAATAACCCGAGTGGTCAAGTTGAACTTTAAGACCCGGGCCAGATATATGGGAATTTAGAGGAGAACCTCCAGCTTTCAAGGTTAGAGGAGCAACACACTCTCAATTTGGTGATGAGGCATATAGTCAGGACTGATCATGATAAGAGAGGATCCATAGCTTTCCCTACCCTGAAGCTTTAGATAGGATCCAGATTAGATCAATGAACCTCCCGACAGATGCTAAACTATTACTGGACAAGGTTAAAAAGTATTCGAAAGGAGGAATGAGGAATTCAATGTTGAGGAAACTGACCAACACTTTGTGAAGCCAACGGTCGCATAACATTTTAATTGAAGGAGGTTTGGCTCAAATGATATGTTTTCACGCATAATACGTGATGGTTAACCAAACAATAGTAATTGGGCAGTTAAACGCTATGTGAAGTGCGACCGTTTTGGACGAGACCAGGAAAGTTTTAGAGAAACTTCAGGTGGATATTGTATGCTTTCAAGAGCATTATAGTAAGTTGGTGGTAGGATTCAGCAAATAACAGCTACTGCACTAATTGTAACAGTAGGCTAATCACCGATGAGTGGAGTAGTGGTTTTTAATACTTATATTACGATAACAAAGGTGGTTCAATTTTGCAACGAAATTAGATCGGGAATAGGCCCAATCATCCTAGTCAATATGTATTTCAAGTTCAAGGAGGATATTGAATCGTACCTAGATCAGATAGAAGTGATAGATGACGCTTACAAGGGAAATCTAATAATAGATCTTGCTGATGTGAACGCAAGGTCATCTTTGTGGTTCAGCGACACCCTATTAAAGTTAGATGGGAGAATAGATGGATATAGAGTGTACAAGAAGGGTGAGAAGTTGCAAGATGTTATAGTCGTGAGACAATTGGAAGTATTGAATCATTTAGGTAACCCACCAACTTATGTGAGAAGAGCTGGGGCCAGTTCAAATATAGATATGACAATCTGTAACAGGGAGGCGATGGAGATTGTCAGGGACTGGAAAGCACTGGATGGGATGACCACTAGTGACTATAATATGATCACCTTTGAGATAGGAAGAGATTTGACTGAAGGAGGGAAGGGTTCAATACTCAGATACAACATCTAAAAGGCGAATTGGGATAAGCTCAGAGAGCTACCGGTGTTTTAGGAAACCACTATTATAATAATTTACAGAAATACATCTTGTTTCCTGGCAACAAATAATAATTATTGCTTGATTGTAAAGAACGAAAGAGTTGAATTAATATAGTTAAGACTTATAAGAAATATAAATGCCAATATTACACAAAATACTGTAATATAATATTATCCACGATATTACGGGAGCCTCGCGTGCAAGGCTAAGAGGATGAAAAGATACTAATGGATATCATCACCCAAGATACTGTGCCATCTAATCAAGGTATTACATGATAAAAACATGTATTTTATGTAGGAATCCCACACATGGGTATCTATTTATTATTTTGCTACTTTATAAAGAAGTTGAGTAAGGTTAAACAGGTTTTGATCTTATAAATATTAACGATGTTTTATTTACCTTTCCTTTTATATTCCATGACGTCTGAACAGTTACCAATTTCCGTACGGATCAAACCGCGCAGACGTATCTGCTCCGTCTGATCGTATTTCCTTCCCGGTCAAAGATGCCACACTTATAAAAATCAAACTTAACTCATTCGGTAGAGTGTCTGTATACAGAGCTAAGGATTTAGGGTTCGTGTCCTGGCATGGCCGAAAAATTTATCGTTTGTGAAATCTGGGTTTCCACTTTAACAGTGATTAATTAACGGCCGGGGGCCTGGATGTTGTGTGTCTTTTATATTTAAGTTTGTTTATAAGTCGTGTGCTGGTATACACGGTTCAGAAAGTGCACGTTCAACAAATCAAATAAATTCGATTTGTTTTAAAATAAAATGGCAATGCTAATAAACCCATTGAAATGTCTTTGAGTGTACTTTTTATGAGGGGGATTTCAAATTTGGATTATATCTTTGCAACTATTGAGATATGAAATAACTTTTCACTATAAAATTGTAGAACTATTAGATATAAAAATCTTTTACTTGAAATAAGCCTTTATATTGATATAAAAACCAACAGTTTCTGAGCTATCAGCAAATATATATCGCTCAGAAACTGTTGGTTTTTATACAAATTTATATTTTATTCAAAACTTTGAAATAGGAGATTGATTGTTATACTAGTTGGTGTATAGAGAGAGATATTCCCATTTTCTCAATATTTTTAATAATACTTAGCACCACGATTTACTAACCATTCAGGTTATACGCTTAAGAAGTAATTACTATAATGGGTTAGGAGTTGGGAAGGTTGAATACTGAGGAAGTGAGTGCGCATTTGCGTGGAGGAAGAGTGGAAAACTATTTAGGAAACAAACCACCCCAATTCTATCCGTGCAAGATTCAAATCACGATCTTCCCGTCCTCGGCAGCTTAGTTCAACAAGAAACTAGCGCGTAAGCTAACTACGCCACCGAGGTCAGTCTCAATGTTTTTAGTAAATCGTATAAATAATTTAAATTATGCTCTTTGGTGGAATATTCCTTCAATAATGTATATACTGTATATGTATATATTTACTTTGTATATATAAATATATATACATACAAGGCAAATCCCACCTGTGGTCAAGTGGACAAAGGCGTCGGTCCGATATGGTTTGGTTTCTCTCCAACAAGAAGGTCGGGAATCGAATCCACTTACTGACTCACTCATCACCGTATTTCCCCAACCCCTGGGCCTTTGAACTTGAAATTTTGCGTTAAGTTTCCTTTTAGACCTTAGGCAAGAGAAAAAAAAGGGTTTTATTAAATTCAATCTCCAAGGGGTTAAAAAGGGGGGTTGAGGGGTTGAATGTTATCAAAATTTAACTATGTATACTTAGAGCAAGTGGAAATAGAACCTTGAAATTATATATCAGGACTTCTTTATAAAATTGGTTGATTCTTTTTTAAAGAGTTTTTTAAATTTCATGTCCTAAATGGGTATAGAGGGGGAAGAGGGTTGGGAAATCTAATGTCCTTCGACACGTGGGGTTTGGTGGTGCAGACGCAGATGGTGGTGGTTTTTTAAATTAATAGAAAAATACTGGCTTATATTTCAGTGGGGTAGAAAACTAGAATTTGGTAATTAGGGAAAGGGATCATTTGAGATAAACAAATACAGCTTAAAATTTGACAATTTTAGTAGGATCTAAATAAATCACATTTATTCATGTCAGTATGAAAGAGGGAAAAGAAAATTACGAATCTTCTTATCTCAAAGTAAAGAGAAAAGCTCGCTGCTGATTCTCAAATATATTCATCTTTTCTTTTGTAATCTCACTAAGAAATTATTATATTTGTTAGAAGAAGGATAAATTTAGAGCTTTTTTTCATCCAGTCTAATTTCATCAGTCTGCAAATATATACTTTATAGGTCGTTAAAAATTAGATAATATCATATTTTCACACATTTTATCTATTAATAAAACTTAAAATATAGGGTGGTTAAAGAAAAAGAGCCCCGTTGGAAACGATCGACAGTATTTTGTCATGAACTATTTTTGAAAATAACCCATCGTAGAATTAAATAATGTGTTAAAGCAGGACGTCTGCGTGGCTATTTCTTGCTTACCATATATAACTTTCTTATTTACTTAAGACCCCATTTCATGACCAGATGAACTCAGAGTTGAAAGCTATGAGGAAAAAAATATCATCTCAAGGGGTGGAGTCTAAATTCTGTAAACTGCTAGGGAAGGAGTAAAAGCCGTTTAGGTGGTGGTCCTTGCCTGTCAATCATTTCCTAATTCTCCCCCTATGACCGAGTGTGTTGAGGAAGGTAGCCAGCCAGGTATTTACGAGTCATTATCTCCCCCAAGTAAAGAAAAGACAGCAATAGCTTGATCTCAAGAGCAGATAAGCATCTTGAGTTCCAACTTTCAATGTTCAAACCAATCTTTATGCTAATAGTTTAAATGTTGCATTTATTCGTTTTTGTAGGTACCTATAACATTTCACAAAATTTTACTCTAAATATATTTTTTTGCTTTAATTATTTAATTATCGAACACATTTTAAAAGAATTGCTGATTAAAGAAAATACTTTTGATTATTAATAGGAGTGACCTGGTGGTCTAGGGGTAAGGTGTCAGACTTCTGTGCTGGGGGTTCGGGGTTCAATCCTTGGTCCCGACACAGAATTATCTGATTGCTAATCCCTTTCTTCACCTCTGACAATACGTGTATTAATCACAACTTGTGAAATCGTGGAGCGCCAGGCTTCCACCGTGGTTTGGCTCCCACGTTTAACTGTAAGTCCTCCATTCCATTTCACAATCACCCTACCATTACACATTAGCGTAAGTGCGTGTAACTAGAACGGATAGGATAGTAAGACCCGGTGCTAATAATGATAATTGTTAATTCCCGCTTCATTGGCCGCATGGCTTAAGGCGTCACTCTCACAATAGATTAAACTGTCAAGGTGGTGAGGTCGGGCCTCGATTCCGGTCATGTGTACTGAGCGTGGTTTATCCTAAATGATTTTCCACTATCCCTTTCACACAAAAGAGTAATTTAGTAGGTCTACATAGGTGTATAACCCGTACGTTTAGTAGTTGCGGTGCTAAAAACTACTCATAAAAATGGTAAATTCAATCAATAGTTTTATTACTACATTAACTAGTGTAGCCTTTTACCTAAAATGTTGGCTCCGTTACAGCGAGATCGACTGGTGGTATCAACCCCAGGGGCGTCGCGCCGGAGGTTGTTTGGGGTTTTAAACCCCCCCAATGTTTGTTAAAAGCTTGAAAATTGGGAGTTTTGTGAGATATGAGATCTGGAGTTGAGAAATTTTAGGCTTATTCTGTACCCCATTACTTTCTATTATGAAAGTCCTTATCACACCCCTGTACAGACAAATTTAAAATTTCCCAACTCCTGATCCCTACTCCATTAATAATCCCAATTTCAAACACCATCAAACATTGAAAGGAGGTTATTTTGTAGTTGATTGTAGAAATTTTAATTAATCAAGTATCACCGTTGTCAGTAGGCAAAGACAAAGGCCGTGAGTGTATGCCGAATGAGGTATGGAAACGAATTGTAAGGGAACAACATGAGCTGACCAGTACCAAAATTTCATTCAGCCAGCAATGCTTGAAGTGGCAGCATTGTCAGATGTCAGCCAAGGTTTTGTTTATTGTTTGGTGTTTTTACTTGTGACTTTCGTGGAAGCCAGACTGTCGCAGTTTTATTATTCAAATTATCATATGTTGTATAGCCAATGTCTTAGTTAAGGCTTTATTAAATTTTGAAGGTATAAATGCAGTGAATGTTACGCAACATTTTATCGGTTTCTTATTGAAATCTCTGACTGATGAAATTAGGACATTTAGGTTTGTGTTAATGTTTGACTTCTGAAATACACATTAATTTATCTAGCAAATATTCATACTCGTTTGAATAATAGTGATAATAATAAATAATCATAAATATCAAATAACATTAATAAATAATAGATAAAATATATAATAAAATATTAAAATTTATAAATAATAATTGATAATAAATAATAATTAATAATAATACAATTAATAAATTATAATAACAGTAATAAATAATAATACAAATTAATAAATTATAATAACATTAATAAATAATATTAATAAAAATAAATAGTAATAATCAATAAATAATAAAAATAATAATGATAATAATAATAATAAATATTAATACTAACAAATAATAATAAATAATAATTAGTATTAATAAATATTAAGAAATAATAAATAGGGATTGATGAATAATGAATGTAGAATGATGATGATATGTTATTGATGATGGTGATGACGATGATAGTAATGATAATGATAATAATTAATAATTAATATTTAAAGTAGTTATAAATATATTAATAATAATAAATAATAAGACATGATTATGAATGATGATAATGTGATGATATTGATCGTGAAGGTAATGGTGATATTATGATTTTATAATGATAATGATTTTATTATGATAATGATATTATAATGATGATGACAATAATGATGGTAATAATGCTAATAAAAATTAGAATATATAATTATAAATATTAATTATTAATAATATTAATAAATAAATAATAATTAATAGTAGTAATAAATAATAATAACAATAAATAATAATATTTAATAATGATAGTGATAATATTAATAAATATTAATAATAAATAATAGATAATAATAAATAATTATAATAAAAATAAATAAATTATTATAACAATTATAGTAAATAATATTTAATAATGATAATTATACTGATAATGATTATAATAATGATAATGATAATAATAAATACGATAATATATTATATTAATAAAAATAAATAATAATAAGTATAAATAAATGTAAGTAAAAAATAAAAAATATTAATGGTAATAATGATATAATAATACATACTATATAATATTAATAATGACAAATAATAATATATTATAAAAAATACAAATAATAATAATAAGAGTAATAAAAATAAATAATAAAAAATGATAACAAAAATAAATTATAATGATAATGATAATGAATAATAATAAGAAGTAACATAAATAATTAATAATAATTAATACAATTAAATAATAATAAATAACGATTGGTAATAGATGAACGATGAATGATGAAAAATGAATTATAAATTATGATGTCATAATGGTGATGGTGATGACGATGATTATATTGATGCTCTACTGTATTTAAATTTGTTGGAGAAAACTGCCAATGTGTCTCAACATATTTTTTTCCAGTGCATCTTGGTATCCGTTCAGCTTACACGCATATATTAATTCCGCTAGTAAAATAGGAGTGAGGAAGGAAGAGTTTTAGAGTGAATGTACTTGTATTTGCGTGGTATGAGAGTGGGAACTATTTAGGGGTAAGAAAACATTCTTTATTTGATCGGAACTCAAACCCAGATTACCTACAGTCTTAGACGACAGTAACACGTTTGAAGATGTGACCTGCAATGTGGGTTAGTATTGATTTCGTTTTAGCACCACGTCCTACTACCCGTTCGGGTTGTACAACAATATACTAATTAAAATAATGTGTTAGGAGCCAGACAAGTTTTAATTTAGAGGAAGTGCATTCGTATTTGCGTCAAGGAAGAGTGGAAAAATATTTAAGAAAAACATCCTCAGTTCACACGATCGGGATCGAGCCTCGATATCCCTGTCTTCAACAAACAATTTCAACACGAGAATAGCACGTTAGACCATGCAGCCACCGGAGGGAGTTAACAATGATTTATTAAAATAGAACACGATATATCGTCAACCCAAATATATCATCCACCGCGACGCATCGTAGTTAATTATGTCCCTTGATAGACGATATTATACCATTGTAACAAGTTGTTATTAATATGTCGAAAAACACCATGAGTACAAGATCAGTGTTCTATAAACAAAGTTCATTATTGTAAATAATATTTTAGGGAATATCTGTAATGAAAACTATGAGTGAAATCAAAAGACAAATGTTGATGTACGGCATAGTAATTTAATTGCATTTTCAAATTAATAGTAAAACATATTGAGTTGAGTGAGAGAACAATAAAAACTTTGGTAATAACTGTGTTGGTTGCGTGAGATATTTAGGGACGAAAATCCTGATGGAGGTACATCAATCAATAGAAATAAGAATATGTTGAGTGAGAGAACAATAAAAACTTTGGTAATAACTGTGTTGCTTGCGTTAGTTATGTAGAGACGAAAATTTGGCGGGAGGTATATCAATCAATCGAAATAATAATAATAATAATAATAACAATAACAATAATAATAATAAAATTATTGAAAATCATGCACATAGAGCTCACGGTTTGGTGGATCCCCTGGCTGGAGTAGAATCACCTTCTGAGGTAGCTGAATCCCCGGCGCTTTAACTCCCAATGGTAGTGTCTGTCCACGGTGTGCAAGCAGCAGGAAGATCATTATGGGCTGAAACTAATATAAATATTCCAATATAAATAGTACTGATATAATATTCACTATAAGTTTCGAAATTTTAGTAATAGGTATTTTCAATACGCTCTACCGACCATGTTATTACATTATATCTAATTTAACTTAGTTGAAAAGACACCTGCACACGGGAATTGAACCCGAGACCTTTGGCTCAGGCACAGATGCTCTACTACTGAGCTATCTAGGATTCATCCCATGTTTCGGCTCATTCTTAACTCATAGTTTATGGCTGAGTCTATGATGGACGTGTGGAAACTTCAGTTACATATGAGTGACCAATATTATCCGAGCGATCATACTTGAGTCATCTGACACTTGGGAGGCTGTTATGGAGCTAAGTATACAATACAAGATTTTTATTTTAACATGAAATTCTAATGAATATCCACGCACATCACAAACTCAGACTTACAGACTCACTCTTAAATTATGAGTGAATAATGACTCTAAACACGAGATGAATCCCGGTTAGCTAAATGATATAGCATTAGCGTACTATACTTAAGGACCCACCCTCGATTACTGTGCAGGTATGATTTTTAATCTAATTTAAATTAATTGAACTGTGATCCCTTCGATACGGACAGTGACGTAATTACAATGATTTTCAGCTTGTGTGTTGATATTAATACACAGGTTTTCTCAAATATATTGAACCAAATATTAAATAAATACATAATAGTAAGCAACTGTCTCACCTTGTAGGTTCCCAACCTCGACATGTTTGTGGCCGATCATGTAGTTCCCGGCAGCTCTAAGCAGTTCCTCGATTCACCTGGAACTTATCAATCCCAGGAGGAAGAAAATCAAAAGTTCAATCAGGCTCATATTGATAATATTACGTTTTTAATCAGAAAAATCGGAGTACAAGTTAGTCAACGAAATACACCAATAAAGTTATGGTTTATTTCAGCCATTTCCGGGGAAACGAACGTGCATTATTGAGTCGATTGTAAGAATAATTGTATTGTTGGAGTTTGGTAAACTAAATGTTACATTTATTTTAACTCTATATAATACACATATAAAGTTGTTACAATACAATCCTATATATATCGTCCACAAAGTACGTAACTCTAAATGATACAAATATAATTTTTTTCAGTATATCTAAATTTGTATAGATATAATCTAATTGTAATATTAAAACTAACATTTTTTAATTCGATGGGTTGGTCTCTGCATTGTATTCGTCTATTTATCTTTTATTTAATCAAATCCATAAATATAGAGTGTATTCTTACCCTAGCACATATCGGTGGTCACACAGAATAGACGTTAAGATCGTTTAGTTTGGTTTTCCGATAATGGGTCGTTTCTAGCTAGAAATCCAGACAGGAATATCTAAAGTGTTTTTGCATAAATTGTCTCCTGTCGTCATACTTATAATAGCTTATATTTTACACAAGTCGTGGTACGAATTACGAAACTAACAAAGATTAAAGAAGCACACATACCACCCTACAACCAGTGGGCCGCACGAAGCCCGCACGTACACTTTTGGTGGCCCATAAAGGGTTGACCATACTTATATAGCAATGTTACAATGTGTTGTTTATACATTTTTAAAATTGTATGAAATAAATAATAATAATTTGTGATGTGTGAAGCTTCGAAACTTAAAATATTTTCGAATACTTAATGGCTGAGTAGTTGATTCAAAACTTTGAATAACAAACTCGAATAATATAATCATAAATGTTTATATTCAAGTGTGTTTGACTGCTAATGCAACAGGACAGTTGGCGTGAGCACGTAGGTAGTCGGGTAATCTTCTGTGATTCAGAGTTGTTTTTTTGTTGTATTAAAATGTTGCTTCTGTTCAGAATGGCTGATTGGATGGGTAGGTTTTTCCTCAATGTCCACCCTGGGACCTTTTGAAGAGGATTGTAAAATTTTTACGCAGTTATTAATTCTTGTTAGTTGATGTCCGGAAAGTTTTAGATGTTCGGCGAATTTGGATTTGCATCTATAGTATTTAAGATCATTAATAAGTTCAGCATATCGAATTGAAAGCTTTTTCCGGTCTGACCAATGATTACAACCTTACCAGATACCATTTTTCGTATATGGTAGGGTGGGATTATTTGGATCAAGGGGATATTTGAATCAAAATAAAGATTCAAGCTAATGTGCAGTTATTATGCACATATTTTTTTGTGTTTAGTTCTTCTAGTTTACCGAATGATCTACTGGCTGCAAATTGGTATGAAAAAATTATAATTTTTAAACATTTAAATAGCTGAAAACATTGTTTTACGAGATTAATCGACATGAGATTGACATATTTTTTCTAGTGATGTAAATAATTGTCATTGCGTTGTAAGTTCTAACCCTCTTATAGTTGTTGATTTAGAAGTATTTTTTTTAAACCCATAGCTTAGTCTTCTGGGTTCATCACCAAGAAGTTTGAGCGTATTCTATTGAAAAACAATAGAGTTATTTTATATTAAAAAATAGTTTGCTTCTGGGGCTATTTGAATCACTTTTTAAGGGGCTATTTGGATCATTGTTTTCTTGCTTTTTTATTTATTTTTAGAATATACCATTAATTATTTATCGCTTTCTGACACCTCGTAGAGTGAGCTGATAGGATTTCATATTTTCATCGCTGTTGGATTTGAAATCAAAAACTTTTGAATTCAATTTTAGAAACAAACTAAACATATTAACTACTACAAATTATATCTCACTAGTACTCAAAGATTGAAGAATAGCGGTAGTTTATTTGGAAAGGTATTTCTGTCTCGTTTAAAATACTTAGATGTGCTATAGTTGTAAGTTGTAGATTGGACAGCTCTGTTAAACACTGACCTAACTGGCTAACCCTATAGCGGTACTCTTGTTGGGGGGGCGCGATGGTGGGGGGTAAAAGGGTTTCAGTATTTTGCCGGGCCACCTCAGACAGTAAGTATTATTATTAGCACCGCGTCTTACTACCCGTTCGGGCTATACGCTCTTACACTGTAATGGTAGGGTGATTGTGAGATGAAATAGAGGACCTACAGTTTAACGTGGAATCCGAACCACGGTGGAGACCTGGAATTCCACACGTTTACAAGTTGTGATTAATACACGTCTTGTCAGAGGTGAAGGAAGGGTTTGGACAGTTAAGTGAAAGTTTATTTGATGGATCGGTGTGTCTCGTTTTGGTTTAGTGATTGTGTGTTTGAATGTATAAACAGTTAATTGTTATTTAGTAATACTGAATCTTCGTGGGGGTAAGTCCTAATATATTAACATACTAACCATTATTACAATATTTAAATACAATACAACTTAAACTTGTAACATTATCTAAGTCATGTTAGTGTTTTGATTTAGTTTTAAAATATGATTTTAGATGGTTTGAGAGTACAA
>CABFWO010009310.1:0-12694 GCA_902155825.1 Timema genevievae
TCCTTGTTGACTTTTTCACTCGACTACTCTTTGTATGTCTCACTTTCATATTTCTACGAGTTGTATGTTATGAATAAAAAAATTAACTCTCTTGTAATCAACCTACCTTTTATTTATAATGTTATGAACCTATTAAATCAAAAGGGGGGTTACATAAGGAAGGTGGGGGCTTCCACATATGATTTATCAATTTGGTTTTCTCAGAGACCTACTCTCTCCTACACATGTATTAGACCCTACATACTAGTTTTTTTAACCCCACATTTAACTACCCTTTCAGGCTATACGGATAGGTACTAATTACGCTAATGAGTTAGGGGTAAGGAAGGCATAAGGTTACATTTAGAAGCAGTCCCACATTTGTGTAAAAGTTGAGTGATTGCAAAATCAATTTAAAAAAACCTTCAGTACACCAGACTGGGAGTCAAACCCCGATCTCCCTGTCATCAGCAGTCTAATCTAACACAAGAGTGACGCCTTATACCATGCTGCCACCGAAACAGGTCCCATACTAGTTGTGGATGAAGAAAATACTGAGTAAGGTCAACTTGTGATGAGGCACAGAGGCATCAACGAAAAGAATGTTTATGAATTTAGGGCTCAACCTCCTCACTACACATCCAGGTTGTCAGAATATGAGGTAGGGATGAGGAATATGTTATTTTAGGGAAGATATACCCATAGTTGTGTAGAGAAAGGGCTGGTAGCCATTTAGGAAAATTCATTCTACGATTGAACCTTCGAACGCCCCGTCATTGGTAAATCAAATCAGATGAGGTTGACGCTTTAGTCTGCATACTAAACGATTGGGGGTCATATACTTTAAAGGTGTTGATCTAAATATAAGAATCTCTGTTATTTGTATTTTATAAAGTTAGTTTGTAAGTTGTGCATCCAAACAATCAGTAAATAGACTAGATAACCATCAACAAAACTACAGCCCAATTTTCATAGAAGAACTTTATCTGAAAGATAGAAAAGCTACTAGTTCAACTTTAATGTATTCATACGTTAAGCTGTATGATATGCAGCTGTTATTTATATAGATGTAACACCCCAAAAGAGAAACAACCCATCTCATGAATTGAACAAATTTCTACCCATTCCGTGAACTGGCTTCTTCACTTGACCATTTCACGGACTGACCATAAGTTACACTAACTCATGCCCGTTTCATGAAATGAAACTTATTGTAATATTCACTACAAGCTTAACTTAAATTCGTCTTAAGATATTATATTAAACAAACCCAACCTAACTCAACCTAACCTTCAATTCTAAAACAATTAAAAGTTAAATTAATTTAAAGATCAAACTGGTTCTTCGCTTGTCCAATACCTGGACCGGGCAAAATATTAGCCCAGTTCATGAATTGGGTAACGATTGGAGCTGCCCTGTTGATTGAAATAGCAAGTTCATGAACTGGGCAGTGACAGCACTGCACAACTCAGAACTTGACTTTTTTTTGGTCCAGTTTGAGAAATGGTCAGGGAAGGGGT
Source organism: Timema genevievae (assembly GCA_902155825.1). Lineage (NCBI taxonomy): Eukaryota > Metazoa > Arthropoda > Insecta > Phasmatodea > Timematidae > Timema > Timema genevievae. Next base: position 1,500 of record CABFWO010009310.1, read on the forward strand.
CAGTTCACGGAATGGGTAGACGTTTTCCCAATTCATCAAATGGTCAAATTCACTAATAAAGTGTAAAATAGATATTATCAAAACCTATAAAATAATATTTAATTGAAAATGTATTATTGCTGGCAGCCAAAAATATGTTTGTGTTTCCTAAAGGCTTCTTTTTGACAAAACTCAACTGTAACTGTAGAATAGGGCCCCAAGTCACCTGTGATTGGTCCACGAGGTCGCACATAGTGGGTCAGTATTCTTTCTCTGCGAGAGCTCAACGCTAGACGGCGCTCTCTTTGTGACGCACCAGTAGTGGTGTCTGCGTCTCAGCGTTCATCTTCTGGGCAGCGGTGGCGGGAGGGTACGGTGGCGGGAGGGTGCAGGAGGAGAGGGGCCACTTGGCTTGGGGTCGGCAGGAAGTGGTGGGGAGGTATGTTGGTGGCCTGCAGGTGCTACAAGAGCTGTGACTGTGTGCCCGTGTCCCGCCACGTGCTGCCATCTTACGGGCGGAGCCTCGAACCTGAGTGCGTCCTTGAAACACGCAGCAACATTAGGTTTAACCTTTAGTACCTGTTCGAGTACCACTGGAGTTATTTGGCCACATTTTTGTTACCATTTCTCTCTCCAGACCTATATAAACACATTTACTCAATACTTAGTCCTTTATTCTTTCAGATAAAAACTAGAACAAAAAAGCAAAACCAATAAATTACTTTAAGACACTGATGTACATGAATAAACATTGAAGACAACATACTAGAATCTTTTTAAATCACTAAGCCGTAATGTAACTTTCAATTTCAAGAAATATTCTTTACAAATAAAGTAACTTTGAAAATTTGAAACTTTTAAAATTGTTGGATAACCTTGATAAGTTGGCGTCCAAACATCTGGCTTCCGATAATATGACCTTAGATAATCTGGATCTCTGGTTTATTGGGATGATTTTACATGTATCATAATACTATTTTTAAATACAATTATGATTAATAAGTTAATCTTTTTCGTATTTTGTTACAATATTTATGAATTTAACGAATCTAAAATGTACATGCAAATTAATATTAACTATCATTTTACACAATTTAACATTTTACGTACTAAACATATAATTTTTTTCTATGAGAATCACTTTAATGTCCTCCCTCCGAATTACCCGAAAAACTCCTGGACCGAAGCGATCCGGATAGTTGAGGTTTTTACTGTTCTTTAGCCTAGAAGGAATACATCCATCCATGAGTTTATCCTTTAGTACCTATTCGAGTACCACGGGAGTTATTTGGCCACATTTTTGTTTCCATTTCTCTCTCCAGACCTATATACACACAAATACTCAATACTTAGTCCTTTATTCTTTCAGATAAAAACTAGAACAAAAAAAGCAAAACCAATAAATTACTTTAAGACACTGATGTACTCAAAGCCTCAAAATGTGTGTATATGTTTGATTTACAAGTGTTAGAAAATAATGCCCTGCCAAACTTGTAGATGTGAGATAATATTAATATAAATAAAGTTGAAATAAACCATCATGTAGGGATGTTTACTCGAATCCTTCTTCGTTGAGTTTTCCAACCAGTAAAGTAATCAATCAAAAACTTTACCCGACACAAAACATACATCGATAACACTGTTAACCGTGTGGTTCGTCAATACGATTTACCTCCCGTTGGGCATAAACACATCAGAAAGAGGTAATTAATCAGATAATTAACGCCTGGGTTTATGAAATGTAAATACGCTCGAACCAGGCTCGTGAGGACAAACGTAGGGCTACTTAAATAAAGACGGATTGACTACGATTTAAATAACTTAGACTAAAGGCTGGAGGGATCGTTGTGTTGACCAAATAAAACCCTCTATCCACAAATGTTGGCGCTATCTTTACCAACATGAGGCGGCCGCTCGGTCAATATAGCTAGCTTGCGGGCTGAATCCATGGAATTTACCACAAAAAATGTATTAGGCCTACATACATCCAAGAATATTCATGTTTATTATTACAGTATTTAATGAACAATCTTAATATGAATCTATCAATATCACTTGGAAATCCCACAAACGATCAAGATCTAAATCCAAGACTCAATTAATAATAAACCCACTCCGTCCTAGCTAAAGTATACAATAGGTGACACGATCAAAAAGTAATTTGGCATTCATTACCTCGTGGCTAGTTATCTATGACAAGTAAAAACAACATTAATGGTTGTGTCAATGTAATTAAATCTTAATGAAATGTGCCACGCAACCTACTTCGTTTTTGTTTGTATTTCTTCTTTACCGCCTCAACATTGGATGCAATCAAAACAATATGTACCTGAGATTACTTATAGAGGTGCCTTCTTGTACCAAGTGGTTAGTACAAATCTATTGTAATGGGGATACGATGGACGTGGCTCTGCTGTGTTTTAACTACTCAGGTCATGTTTTTAAAAAGCTTCACAGCTGATCTTCAACATACAGCTGCAATGTATGGCGGAACTATTAGCGCTATGAAAACACATTTCAGTGCCGACAATGTGTTCGTTTTATATTGTCAAAGTCAGATTGGGGATAGTGAGTATAAAACTATGCTTTTGAAACAAAACATTAAAGTAATTTAATAATAAAAGAGCGTTTTCCCTATTAAGTAGAAAAATTGGAAACTACAGGGTTGTCTTCTTTAAAGCAATGTAAACACGACACAACTTCTTGTATCAAAAGTTGGACAAAAAATTGTACAATATTTTTGTTCACATTGGTTGCATGCAAGTTTTATCTCAAGACTGTTCACACCAATGTGATTAGAATAGAATGGTCACCCGGTATACATCAGTTATATTTTAATACTAAGACATCCGAGCATATAAAAAAAGAATAATGGCGTTAGTTGGACAGGTGTGGATTTCAAAATTTTATGTATTTCTTATTTAAAGTTCCATAATGAGACTGGATTTTTAACTCCTTTGTTTGTGTGATCTGGCGGTCTAGGGTTAAGGTGTCAGTCTCTTGTGCTTGGATTGTGGGGTTCAATCCTCGGTCCCGATACAGATTTATCTGATTGCCAAACCCTTCCTTCACCTCTGGCAAGACGTGTATTAATCACAACTTGTGAATGTGTGGAATGCCAGGACCTCCACTGTGGTTCGGATCCCACGTTATATTGTTGGTCCTCCATTTCATCTCACAATCACCCTATCATTACACATTAGAGTTAGTGCGTATAACCCGAACTGGTAACAAGACGGGATTATAATAGTAATAATAATAATAATAATAATAATAATAATAATAATAATCCTTTGCTTGTTTTACATGTATATTTTTGTGTAATGCGCTGGTGTCTGTATTGAGTGAAGTCATAAGCTCAGCCAATCAGATGTCTTCCTCCATCTGATGTTACCTCTATTCTCTTTACATTGGTTCAAGAGGTATATGCGATTGAATACAATATTGTGAGCAATGCTATATGCAGGTTCTTTGTTTTTGTGTGGCATAGAAACAGATAGTAGGTAAATTATTGATAAATATATAGAAATTAATCTTTGTATTTACGATAGTATAAATATTACTTTAAATAGTACTGTTATTATTAATATTTTGATGCATAATAAATACGCTATCGTAATTTATTCAATTATTTCACGCCTGGAAAATAGGGTTTTCTATTGTCAACAATCCAAATGTTGTACAATATAAATGGCTGATATAGGACGTGTTCTATTCCCTTAAATTGTACACATGTATATATATATGGCTATACATATATGTATATATGTGTATATATGTGTATAAATATATTATGCAAGACAGATCTTGTACAATCTTTGCTATTCTCACGACTCTTTCTTTAGGTTACAATAATTTCTTGTACAACTTTTTGCACAATAATTTGTGTTGTTCGTACCGGGCTTAAACATATCTTTACCACATTGAGTCTCAACGAAGAGGGAACTACAGGTATTATGGAAATATTTATCTTTGTTCTCACTCTAGCGGTTAACTGTTGCCAAATCTCCTCGCTTTCGGTTGTTAAGAACGAAGGGAAAAAGGTTTATTTGGATTTCTTCAATAAGTTAACAATAAGGAATGGATATTACACGAGTGATACACGCAAATATAAATCTTCCTTTGGACTCTAAGTTTATTCTAAAAACAATAAATTTTTGACACGATAATCAAGTTTGTTTTTTGGTTAAAGATTTTATTTACTTTCCATTACTTCCTTTCTGTGCTTTACACGTTTTATGTACAGTACAAAATTTTATATTATTCATAATTCATAAAGAAACATTATGGAATATAATACAACAGACATTAAGGCCATATACTAAATGTTGAATGTCATTTAAAAAATGCACAAAATCTAATAATATATACGCGCAGCAATATAAAAACTATTATCTTGACCAATTATAAAGCTTTTTCTATTATCATGGTTTAAGCAAATTACCGTTAAAATAAAATAATTCATTCAGTGAGTATTTTTGTACTTGTTAATAGGAACACGAGAAACAAACTTTGCAAATTTATGACCGTGATGTGTTGAGCAAAATCAACAATACAGCGTTGCAATTTGTCCTATATTAAAGGGAAGAGAGACCACGTGAAAATAATATAATGACAACGCTGTTTCCTAATAGTACCCATGCAGTTTTATCAGTGATAATACTCAGTGTGTTTTAAAATTAAAGTGTAATAAAATAATAATTTCTTAAGATATTTTTATAATTACAAAGAGCAGATGATTGCTAAAGTGTCTAGTTTGGAATTTGGCTTCGTTTTTATCCCTCGTTAATAGTTAAAACAATAAATGTCTTGATGATATCGTGACACCTGCATACCACACTTGAAACAAAAATAAATATATACTTATATATATTGCTTGTTTTCAAAAACGTTTCACGCGAAATGTCGAACTTCTAATCAAAACAAATTATTTTAATTGAGGCTTATTTTAGTGGTTTTGAATACTACGTACTGCTTTATCCACAAGAAATACAGGAGTGTGAGGATATTTCTCTTTTAGAAGGTTACGCTCTTATAGCATGAGTATATAATTGATCTTATAAAATTATTAAAATAAAACTGTTTTTAAACTAAAACAGTTAAAAGTAGATGTAATATATATTATTTCTACTGAAATTAAAGTTTAAAATAATAGTTTATACTAAAACTAGTGTTACATCACCCCTAGCTATATATATGATTAGATATTTAAAGCAAGACAGATAAAAGTTAGTGTTTGGCAGTGGTATAGTCCTGTTTAAAAGGTACTTGGGCGGTCATGCACATGGTAAGCATCAACCAATCAGAATGGTTTGAGTAGATGCGATCTCTCAAAATAATAAACTCTTCTATATTCAACTCCTTGCCACTCTGATACAAAATAATGATGGAAAAGTTGGAGTAGACGGGGTAAGGTTTGTTGGGGGCTTTAGAAATGGCATAGTTGTTTTAAAATAGCTCTAAAAGCGCATTTACTTGACTCCTTTGCCCTAATAATGAACAATTATTGTTAAGGTCTGAGATACCTTGAATGTGTGACTCAACTAGCGGGCCTTGTATCCACTACGCATTTCGAGGCAACATTGCAGAGTTTTCGTTTCAAAATATTTTAAAGCACAAGGTTGGCGTCCTGACAGTCAAAAATGTGCCAAGGCGCCACCTTGGATAACTCTGGATCGACTACAGCACTGGTGTTTAGATATACAGGATATTGTATATAAAAAAGGATTCAGAACATTAGGATCTTGCAGTATTCATTACATTGAATAAAAAAGTCTTAGTAAGCTTAGGTCCACAAACCAAATGACACTGAGTAGGTCGAGGAGGTCCAGTCACATGACCCTCACACCCGGACTCTGGAATTAATCCTTTGGACATTTTTTGTAAGGGGATACTTAAAGAGTTTAGTGTATTTGTATGTATTAACTGATTTATCAGACTTACACCATCATCATCATCAACATCATCATCATCATCATCATCATGAACTGTTTCCAGCCTGTGGTCAGGTCCATTTAGTAGAATGCCTCCACCTCCCTCTGTCCTTCCACCATTCTTCCTTCTGAATTTTCTTCAACTTTCCTCCTCAAACTTGCACATTTACTGCTATCTGTTCCTCCCATCTCTTCCTCGGTTTCCCTTGCGGTCTATTTCTACATACTTCATAGTAACATTTCCCGTCACATGGACTTCTCATCCGATATTTAGCTTGGCCCGCTAAATTTATGATTATTATCTTGTTTGTGATTGCCATAATTAGCTTAAGATTGTACAACAATGTACAGTATATGAAGGAACTATCAAAATTATGGCAGCTGGATGTTGAACGTCATAATTTAATATAGTTTGATGCGGACTACCCGTGAGAATAACGGGTGAAACTGCTAGTTCTAAATAAATATTAACGTTCAAATAGCAATATAAAACAGATTGAAAACATATAATATATTAGTTTTTCAATGTTTACCACAAGTGTTTTAAGCTTCTACACTACTTTTCTCTGAAAATGATGCTCAGTCTTTAATCTGTTTCTGTAACAAAGTATATCATTTCACTTACATTCTTTGGTGAAATGTGATGCTCTTTTATCCAGTATTTTTCTGTAGCAATGTGTATTTCTTCGATTCACTTATATTATTAGTTTGTGACCTCAGTTTGTGAACTACAAACACAAATACAATAAAAGTATTAGTTGCCATAATATTGGTTTGTGATTGCCATAATTAGCTTAATATTGTACAACAATGTACAGTATATGAAGGAACTATCAAAATTATGGCAGCCGGATGCTGAACGTCATAATTTCATATAGTTTGATGCGGACTACCCGTGCGAATAACGGGTCAAACTGCTAGTTCTAAATAAATATTAACGTTCAAATAGCAATATAAAACAGATTGAAAACATATAATATATTAGTTTTCCAATGTTTAGCACAAGTGTTTTAAGCTTCTACACTACTTTTCTCTGAAGTTTATATAGAGACAGTATTTTTATTTTGTAAAAAATCTATTTCAGGTTATCAAACTCATTTGATGTTTTACTTGGAGAAACAACTTTCCAGGCTGGGCATTCCAAGCACATCTGTATACTTGTCTTCTCTAACCGAGCCACGATACAGACTTACATATGAAAAACAAAGTCCTACCTTGTACGTCATTTTATGTCTACACGATAAACCAGGGGAATATTTGAAAGAGGTATTTTATAACGTCCTATTGAAATAACTGGTGGTAACACGCGTCGGTTATCACGCGGAAAGAGGTTTTAGTCTCGTCTGTTTTCCCGGTGAAGGGAAGGTCTGGGTTCGGACCTCAGATGAAGTTACTTTTACACATGCGATTTTTACTGTGTGTACTATCTAACGTTAATTTGATTTTAATGAATCCTTTTATAAGCCTTGTGTTAAGACTGGGTCTATATTGATGCATAACGCATAACTAACATTGAATAGTGCATAAAACATAGTGCGCTACGGTTAAAACACANAATATTTGAAAGAGGTATTTTATAACATCCTATTGAAATAACTGGTGGTAACGATAATGTCAGACACGTGTTGGTTATCACACGGAAAGAGGTTTTAGTCTCGTCTGTTTTCCCGGTGAAGGGAAGGTCTGGGTTCGGACCTCAGATGAAGTTACTTTTAACATGCAATTTTTACTGTGATTGTGCTCCCATTCTATCTAACGTTAATTTGATTTTAATGAATCCTTTTATAAGCCTTGTGTTAAGACTGGGTCTATATTGATGCATAACGCATAACTAAAGATTGAATAGTGCATAAAACATAGTGCGCAACGGTTAAAACACAGTATTTTCAATGATAGCGTTCATAATCTATTCTAGTGAATAGCGTATAATGTATACATTTTAATAAACTTTATATTTTAATGCGTTATGCATGGACTTGAGCATAATTAGCCCTTGTATCAGCCAATGATAATTACAGAAGAAGCTCTGGCCGTTTGAACGCCAGCCCAATACAAACCGCAGAGGGAAATTAGCTTTTGAGTTATATTTTGAAATTCCTTGTGGTAGCCATAATTATTTGTCAAATATTCGTTGTTTTAGTATCAAAGCTTACAAAATGCATGTATGATCGAATTAAATTTTTGTCAATGTTATTGGGAAGTAATATTCCTAGCTATAATAAAATCAAAAGTAAATAAAAATCACATTTGATTTATTAGTACAAGCACTACTTTGATTAGGTTAATTTCATATTTCAAACGTAACAGTTTAATTAACGTTGGATCTCGAGTGAACCCTCATGTGAAGTATTTTTCAAGAGCTTATTTAGTATAGGGCAATTTCTAATAATATAGTACAATCGATTTAATTTAAGCTTTAATCAATATGTTTCATGATAAGCCGTTGTGTTTTAATATGAATTGTACACTGTACTCTAAGCACTATTTACTAGTAGCTATGCGTTATACATGATTATAAGCCCAGTCTAAACGTAACCTTTATTTCCCCTGAAAGATATCAAGCTTACCTTGCGTGGTTCCACTATGGTATAGCTCAGGGTTTTCCAACTTTAAAATGACCTAGGGCCACAATTGAATACCCAAGTCTAGTGGCGGCCGCATCACTATCGACTATGGGGTTGAACTAAATATGAATCAACGGATACACAAGTTGTTATACAAATTAAGTTTATAAAATGAATGAACTTCAGTTAGAGCTTTCGTGGATTTTCCGCACGCAAGTAAAAAAATTCCGTTTATCGGTCAAGAACATAAACTATCGCACTAGAAACTTCGTGGGACAAAATAAAAAAAGGTCTCACGGGTCGTATACCTCCCACGGTCCGCCAGTTGGAAACCCCTCGTATATCTAATAAGATAGGTAGTGTAATAAGTCAAGGTAAGACTGATGCTAGCTTTCAGGATAAATGAAGTGAACAAGTAAATAAATATGTACAGAGAGTCGATATTCTCTATAGTGCTAACCAGACAAGTTGCTCTCCCAATGTTGTCATCGACACGATCGTCCACTGTTTGAATCTCACCACAGGTACTAGACGACATTGTCATGAAGCGCTACATCTGGCTACTGTTCACGAAGGACGAACCGCTCGACGGGACGTTGAAAGGTCTCCACGTCCCGTTCGACTGCGAGTTCCTGGTGGCTGCGGTTCGGGACTCGCTGGTCAACCTCACGGAGGTATACAGGGTGAAACGAGACGGGCCTCTGGTCCAGGACCTCTATGGGGCGTGGTGGCCCAGAGGACATACCATCTGGCCGAGTGTCAACATGTACGAGAGGAGGAACGATCTTCAAGGGATCATTGTGAGGGCCATCCGAGCATCTGTAGGTGCCACTAAAGTTGACTATATGATTAGTGTTATTTATAACAGTGAGAGCAATCCAGATATCTGTAGGTACAACCAGAGTTGATTGTGTGATTAGTGTACCCTACCACAGTGAGAACCATCCAGATATCTGTAGGTGCCACCAGAGTTGTTTGTGTGATTAGTGTTACTTATAACAGTGAGAGCAATCCAGATATCTGTAGGTACAACCAGAGTTGATTGTGTGATTAGTGTACCCTACTACAGTTAGAGCCATCCAGATATCTGTAGGTGCAACCAGAGTTGATTGTGTGACTAGTGTTACTTATAACAGTGAGAGCAATCCAGATATCTGTAGGTGCAACCAGAGTTGATTGTGTGATTAGTGTTACTTATAACAGTGAGGGCAATCCATATAGCTCTAAGTACAGTACTATCAAGTTTGGTCACGTTGTTAGTGTACCTTACTCAGGGGCTGAGATTTGATACAGGTTCGATATATAAGTATCTCCTCCTTATACAGTGTGTACCACCCATATCATACTCTACCATTTTCCTACACATATTTGATGAATGTATGTTAAAAATGCAAGTATTTTTCAAAACAAAAAATAGAATACGTAAAACGTTTTAAATGAATAAAATAGAGCTAGACGTAATATTATGTGATAAAATGGTAAATTAGTGTGTATTATACTTGACATACAATAAGACTGAAATAAAAAACTTATCTAGCATAGGATTTAAATTAGAATGGACAGAAAGGTCCCAAATTTTAGAACACTAAAAGTACTAAGCGAGATGGGGAGAGGGTGACATTCACTAATAAATAACTCATATTTTAATAAAAGGTAACTGTGTGGCCTGTTTACAATAGAGCAGGCGTGTAATACTCGTTTAATCACAAGGGTCACATTAATACATGAAAATACTGAGGAGGCTGCATTTAATAAAATTCAATAGTCATTTTAGAAGGTAAAAATAATTTACAGCTTATTACTTTATCAATACAAAGAGAAAAAATTGGGACACTCTCTAAACCAACAGGACACACTTTATATAATTATATACTATATAGTGTATATAAAATAATTATATATATATATAGTGTGTATATACATATAAATATATATATATATATATATACATATAAATATATATATAGGAAACACGCAAACACATTAGAGATCATAATAGCCTATCAACACACATTTGTCAACAAAAGTGCCTTTGGCACAAAATTTAATGACTGGCAATCACAACATTGTTGCAAGTAAAAGGTTTAAATATATATAATATTTAATAGTTAACTATAGTAAATTCATAATTAAATAATTAAAATGTATAGTTTAATATAATTAATTATTTTAAATTAATAACTAAATTAAATTAATAGTGTTAAAATATTAATATTATATATTTATTTGAAACCTTTTACTTGCAACAATGTTGTGATTTCCAGTCATTAAATTGTATGGCATAAAGGTACTTTTGTTATCAAATGTGTGTCGTTAGGCTATGGTCTCTATTGCGTTTGGTGACATTTTATGTGAAAAAACAATTGCTAGCATACGTAATTTCTGCTACACATTGCGCTTATTATGTGGTGCGTAGTTTCAACAACTTTTGAAAATGGACCTTTGTAGATAAAAAGTCTGGTAAACCAACCTCACATGCCTCAAACTATGCCAATCCTCAATTGTCACTATCTCTTAGGTTGAATTTTTAGGCCTTGTTGGATGTGGCAGGGTTGGTTTAACGTGGGTTAATACAGAATATTGGGCATTAGGGTGAAATATCTCCCTCTAAATGGTCAGGCGACAGATTAAATATTTGTAAGCCAGGTGAACTCAAATTGAGGTATTGCAAATATTATTAAGGGTAACTGGTAGTGTCCACGTTGCGTCTAGTCAACAC
>CABFWO010009311.1:0-12688 GCA_902155825.1 Timema genevievae
GGGACTCAGAGTGGCAAGACTAGAGAGCGTGTGTTGACACTGTGATGGACTTGTGAGACCAATTCAAGACGTGTATATTAATAAGAATATTAATAAGTACCAGTTCATTGTAAGATTGTAGTTTAGAGTTAAGAATAGTAAGTAAGAACCGTAACACAATCATGTAATATAAGCTCTATAGCAGGGGTTCTCAACCCTATGCCCACGTGTGTTAGCCAAGCCTTTTGCGTCTGCCCGCCACTTGTTTACCACAGCTAAAAAGTTCTTGACTAATAATTTTAATCTGCCACTTTTCCAACAAAAATCAAGTTTGTTTTTATCTCCAGGTATGCTGTTCTCAAGAAGTTGGTGATTGAAAGTCCCCTTCTTTCCAATCCCTCCGTCTCATTCCTCTTTCTTTGCCGGCTCATTTACAAATTGTACTTTTACTCGGAACTACCTTACTTATAGTCGAGCTTTTTCCTAATCTCAAAGACCTACCCCCTTCCATCATTTTCTTCACACTCACTAATATCATGCTAATACCTCCAATTTCATTTGTAAATATCTTTACAGGGGTCTACCCAGATTTGTTGCCTGAATAAACACAGAATAAATATAATTATATTTTTAAAATGTACCCAAGCACCAAAGTGGTGAGTAGTTAAAGTATTTTCTTGCATCTTTATTTTGGTCTTGTTAAAACTGTAAATAAAGCAGTATTGCAGTATTTTTTAAATTTATTTTTTGTCAACTTGGAGGGGGGTTTCAACCCACAGCCACATGTAACGTTACAATCGCTGTTGGAAACTTAACACTGCAGTTGACCGGTGGTGTGTATAGCGTTGAGGCTGACCTCTGAGCCTGGCTGGAGTTAGTAAATTTACTTTGAAAAAGTAATTGGTGCCCGCCTCACTACCGTTAGTTTTGAATGTGCTCTAAGGTATAAAAATGTTGGGGACCTCTGATCTAGAGCACAGTAGGTCCTTGTTGGCTGGCCACCGCCACTTGCCCCTTCTTGCCACACTAGAGCCTCACACGCTCAGGTGGCCGCATGGTATAAGGCATCACTCTCGTATTAAACTAGACTGCCGATGACCGGGCGAACGGGGAGGGGGGTTTGATCCCGTTTGGCTGTAGTGAGGCTAGTTTAAAAAAATTGTTTTCCACTCTCTCCACGCAAATGCTGTTACATTTCCTCTTGTTCAGGAAAAAATATTACTATATTATTGATTTACTAAGTGTGTTATTGATGTGTATAGGCCTACCAAAGTTTGGTAGAAATCGTCTAATTTGTTGGTCATTCGTGGCCCAGTTAATATAGGTCACAGGAACAATTTAACCACAAGGGAGTGAGTAATATGATTGTGTTTATTTAGTTTCGTTCATAAATAACATTTTTTAAATATCTAAATTTAGGCACTAAGCAAGGACCAAAATGATATATTTGTGATACTAAGGGGTTAACTATGCCTATACTTTTTTTAGTTTGAATGAAGTGAAACTTGTTTATTTTATAATTATAATCTAAATTTGGACACCTTTTGTTTGATTAAAGGCTGCTCTTGATAGTTACTATATTATGTTCTAAAGGAGTACTATGTTTACTACTAGTTTAATTAAATTCAAATTTATTTGTATTTTTCCAAAAATACTTACCAAATTTTGGCACACTTAGCATGATTAAAATTGACCACGGGATCAAAATATTAATAATGTATTTATTTTATAAGGAAATTGCGTGTATACCGTATTTCACCTAGATCAAATTAAATATCTTTAAATTGATCATTTGGACACCTTTGATCTGATAATAAAACAATCATAATATGTTAAAAGTGTACAATGTGTGTGTTTTGCAGAAATTATGCAAAACATTATTTGCTACTTTTCGAAACCACTCTTTTACTTTGTTCCAAAATATCTAAGACTAGTTTCTACGCATTAGTTTAGTATGTAGTGGATATATTACTATATCATGTAAGTTATACAAAGCTTGAGTGAAATTCAATCACATCATTTTACTTATTCTGTACCTCACTACTACCAACATGCTATACATTTATCCAACATAATTCAAATGAGATTGACTCCACATGCAAAGTAATTAATAATTACGGATCATCAGAGTGGATTTCGAATAAATAGATAAAAAAAAGGATCAGAATTTTACTATTTATCAAATATTAGAAAAAAAGTATGAATACAAAATGACGGTTCATCAATTATATATATATATATATATATATATATATATATATATATATATTTTAAAACATNCTTACTAGCCGCCCGGGTTATACGCTTAAGTACTAATTACTCTAATGGATTAGGAATTGGGAAGGTTGAATTTAGAGGAAGTGAACCCGCATTTGCGTGAAAGTAGAGTGGAAAACCATTTAGGAAAAACCACCCTCAGTTCACCCGACCGAGATTCGAATCTCAATCTCCCCGTCCTCGGTGATCGAGCTCAACACGACTAGCGCGTTAGCCAACTACGCCACCGAGGCGGGTTTTTAAAGAAACAAATTATATGAAATTTTAGTTAAGGTTGAGATACCCATAAAACTTGTCACACTGATTGGGGTATGTTTTATTGATACACGTGGCAGGGTATGGGTTGGATGTTATTTATCAGATATTTTCAAAATACACAATGGTTGAACCAAGGAGAAGCACATAACGTTTTAATCCAACCTCATCCTATACTATTGGGATATTTAGATGATTTAGCTTTGTTTATCAACAATAAGGCAGCTGTTACAAGAATTGCAAACATTTTATTGGCGGTTAGTGAGTAAAAAGGTGTAGAAGTAAACGCTGAAATTACTAAGTATATGATCACACAGAGAAAAAAGATTGAGGACGATAATTTATAGATAACTTCGAGCAACATATAATTTGACAGGCTTAATGAGATTAGAAATTTATTAAAAATATTAACAACAGTCGGAAAATGCATGCTATTAATAGGTCAGTAAGTTGTTGACATCTCGCCTGCTGTCAATAAATGTAAAACTCAGGATAAGCAAACCAATAATTTTACCGGTTATAATTTATGGGTGTGAAAAGTGGTCTCTTAACTTACACGACGAAATGAAATGTAGGGTGTTCTTAAACAAGGTGCTTAAGAAGATATTTGCTGCAATAAGAGATGAGGCTACTGGGGAGTGAAGGAGGTTACGTAATGATAAGTTACATACCCTGTAGTCATAGCATAGACATTGTTAGGATAATCAAGTCTCGCCGATTACGGTAGGCAGGACATGCAGTGCGAACGGGAGAATCTAGAACTTTGTTCAGATCATTTGATGGAAACCCATTGAAAATAAACCATTGGAAAGGCCTAGACGCAAATTGGAGGATAACATAAGAATGGACCTGAAAGAGATAGGGTGTAATGAGGTGGACTTGATAGAACTAGCTCATATATTTATTCAATGTAGCTAAAACCATTATGCTAATCTAATAGCATATAGCCTATAGTTACATTGTAAATTGAATTATCTGCTATTTAAGCTCCTCGATGTTCAATTTCCGCTCCAACTAATAATCTAAGAGATGTTCGAACTATTCCAGATAAGTCTTCGAAAGTGAAATATAGGGTCCCAATAAATAAATGGTCACTAGAGAATAATCGTCATTGAGGTAATATGGTTGAAAAAAAGATAGTAAATTGTAAAGCTCTAGACAAGGATAACTAAACTATTCTTTTAACTAAATAGATTTTAGTCGATAAAATGATATTAAAATGCAGATCTTAAGAAGAAGATAATTTTTCTGCTTAAGATAAATGATTACACTCTATTTATAGCTTTTAATAGTTCACTGAATTATCCTCATCGTATATTTTTTCATCAGACTCAACACAACAGGTATTAAAAGGTGTCCCTGGATACGAGATGAGGCAGGATTACTCAGTGGTAGAGCAATGATACGCAAAACCTAAATTCCCGGGTTTGGTGTCCGTGTCCATATTATAATTTTTCATTATTTTTTTGTTACTGTGTCTCACTAGACATTAGGGGCTACACTAACAGGTTTTACTCACACAGGCTTTGAAAGTGATAGGGAAGGTGGAATTTTGAGAAAGTGTGCCTACATATGCGTGGAGATAGTGGGTAAAACTATTTAGAAACATTCACCTTTAATACACCTGACCAGTATTTGAACTCTGATCTCATCCTCGGCATTCCAGTCTAGTGAGGTAGTGATGGATTATGACTTAGACCAATCTACCACTCAAGTGGCCTTCAATTAATTGAAGGAATAGAGAAGTTTTGATTTATTAATAGTATACAATGTCAAAAGAAAAGTGTAAAATGATGTTTATATAACATATTATAATATCATTTAGTTTTTAATTCTTTAAATTGAAAAATGACACCTGAACACGGAAATCGAACTCAGAACCTTTGGCTTACCACACCAATACTCTAACCATTTAACCTATCCAGGAATCGTCCCGTCCCCAGGGTCATTCTTCACTCATATTTTAAGGCAGAGTCTGTGATGGACGTGCTGAAATTATCATATACATATGAGTGATCAATTAAGATCACGATCTGTCAGATAACGCAGCCACTTTCGTCCCGGCAGTCGGCTTTTTGCCGCCAAAAGTACAATCACAACTGAACCAGCGCGCAGATCATGATGGATTAATTAGCTGAGGTATTTTATTTGATAATTATGGCTATAACCGCATTTAAGAAAGATTATGATATTTGATGAGGCTTTAATCGTAACTAGCAAATATAATAGCTTAGTTATTTAATACCTTGTTTAATTCATTTGTCGTATATTTCATATTCTGAGTTTAACAAACCAATAACTTACGGTACTTTTTTAAATACTGGTAGAATGCATAAAGAATCTACTGTTTTATAAAAAAAGTTGTATATAATTTCAAGCATCAAAAATAAAAAAATGTAAAACTTCAGACAAACTTTTTTCATTAATATTTGAATTGTTTGCGAGTGTAATGTGACAGCACTAAAGGAATTAGTAGGATGTTGGATGGCCTTTTGTGTGAGATGGACGTGCTTCCGAGAAATAGGTAATAAAGTGTACAGAGCGAAGATGAGTAGATACAAATTTTCTGACCATTCACCCGGATAGGATTTAATTGGTGTGCTTTGAGTTAATGACGTTTAATTACCACTTGAACGAAGTTTTACTTCTCTTTATGGATCTTAAATAGCTTTAAAATTTAAGCTCATATAATTAACAAAATCATTTGCTAAGGCTAAATAAAAAATACATTTTTAATTTATAGTTTCTGTATATTTATATATTTAGTTTGAGCTCTTGTTTTTATCTACTATACATATATATTTAATATAGAGCAAACCTATTTTAGATGATATAAATACGCGAATCATAAGTTCTTTTAAATATCTTGAGAGGGGAGGGTGGAATTTTAATGCTTTGCCTAAAGTGGCAAAAGAGCACGAACCAGCCCTGACCTAAGGATCTTAAAAATGCATTTTCTATGTCTGAGTAAAAACCGTTGGCTGCAAGTCATGTGACTAATAGTAGTGACGCGATATCTTGCTTAGCTAGTTCAGACTTGTAGTAGGTACCAGGGCCGTTTTAAGAAAATGTGAGGCACAGGGCAAAAATAAAAAGTGAGGCCCCTTTCTTTGCACGGCAGTTTTTCAATTTTACCACTAAACCATTATAATATGTATGTACTCGGTACACATGCTACTTAGTAATTTCTCGCGTTTTATGGAATATTGATCAATCCATTAAATGACTGTACATTATTAAATGCAAACAATCAATCCACTTAAGTTAACCAAAGTAAATTTCTCTTTGCATCATTACACTGTTAGTTTTCTGTAGACCGACAGCGGTAGCACAATGGTGGCGTATTCTACTGTACTACAGCACATTATTAGAATAACGTATGCCTATATCTTAAATTACATAAATACAGGGTTTTCAGGAGTCTGGAATGGAATCTTCTCACTAAGAGAATACTTATTGCTGTTAATTATCTGAACATTATTTGATGCGAAATTTAGAATAATAACTGTAAATAAATTTAATACTTTTTGGGGTAGATGTATGGCCCCCTGGAATGTGAGGCCCTGGGCAATTAAATCCTTTGACCCCCTCTAGAAGTGGCCCTGGTAGGTACTATATTAGAAAGATAATAATTAGCCTCCCGTTTATGGAGTAGGAGTAGAGTGCTTCGGTTTCATGTTCCTACGCACGTCTCATTATAAAATATAGTCTGCTTCAAACCACACACAAATGAAAATGAATAAACCCTCTCTTACAAACACTAAAAGCACTGCGTAGTACAAGCTCGGGTAACATTATTTAATCCCACTAAGAAGTATTTAATAATTACTAAACAATGCCTTTTAACAGATTTTCATTTATTTAAAGTTTACGTAATGCCCAATAAAACAAGCGTATAATGATATTGAAGGAACTGACCTATTGTAAGACTTTTAATTTTTATTGAACACAAATTAAATGGATGGTCATGATTCATGTACATTTTATCCGCTTTGTAAAAAATGCTGATTAATTTTTCAAGCTTATGTATTTCAATTAACCCTTTTTGACAATAGTTTTAAATAAATTCACCTCAAATATATTAATCCACATAATTTAGGTCACAATTAGATCCAAATCTGGGGCAGGTGTGCACAATGTGTATAGAGTCACCCCTTCCACCACCAGTCTATGCTGAGGCCACACAAACCACTAGGCTATGAATGCTACGTATGCTATACTCGCTACACCAAGTGGTCATACTGGAAGCTACGATCTGTGCGAGACTCTTCATCTCATCCAAGATGTTATCGGGTAGTTTGCCCTGGGAGGGTGGATGCCAGTGACGATGAGGTTTTCTTGTTACTTTCATTGTGTGATTAAAGTCAAAATAAAGCGGGTACACGAGATGAACACTAAAATAACAGAGTTTGGTGAATTTCATCACCATCAACTTCTAGGCGGCTTTTAGAAAATTGGTGCCCCTAGTCACACGAGTTGCAGGCGCCATCCTCCCCCCTTCTCACAACCCGCTCCCACCAAAACACCATACTGTTACTTGTTAATGAAAACAAATAATAATGTTTTAGGTCTATTTATTGCTACTATTTACAACATATCCCTCATGACCACTGTGCAAAATGGCTGTGCTCATCTATGTCTGGCATGACTTCGCATATGAGTGATTCAATTATCAGCCGACAGATGGCAATAGTAGACACAATAGAACTCTAACAATATACAAGTGCTCTATAACAAGCAAGCTTCAGCTACAGCTGAGTCCGTGTGTAATGTTTTAGTGATAATTATATTTATTCATGTTGAAGACTAGGGTTTCACTTTCACATCCCGTGACGTTCGTATCTCGGAAAGGGCGCTTCTGTAAACAATTGGATTTTTTAAAGTGTTTTTACCCCAAAAGCACGTGCCTAGTCTGCCCAGTGGGTAGTGCGGCGTTGATTATCTCGTATGTTCAGGTTTTGGTATTCTTCAATGGTTTTGTTCCACAGGTACGGGTACTTCCTTACCTCTTCAATTAACTGCTTCAGGAACGTCATATTATTACTTTTAACACACTACTAATGGCGGCTGCACGTGACTGGCTACAAAGGTGGGTCTATTACGCATGTCCATCGTCAGTGACGTTTAAAAATATAGCCGAGAATCAAATGATTACATGTAAGTAGCCACCCTATGGTGGCTAGGGAGAGAATGTGTACTATTTACATGTTTTGATGTCTTCTCTTTTATTCAAATTTCGCTATATAGGTTAGTAGGTGGCTAACCTAACCTAACCTAACCTAACCTAACCTAACCTAACCTTTTTAACTAGGAGGTACGCCAGAGCTGCACACCATCTACATACGTTGTAAATAGTACACATTCTCTTCCTAGCCACCACAGGGTGGCTACTAACACGTGTTTCTGCAGGGTGGCAACTAACACGGTGGCTGCTAACACGGCACGAATCAAACACCAGAGACGTAGCTAAGATAGCGAACACAGCTTACAAAGCTAGCGTAGCGTTCTGTATGGCCGGTCCATTACTAAGCTAATTTTCACTGAAATAATATAATATATTTTTAGAATTGCAAATCAAGTTTAGATGCTTCTTCAATCATGAACAAACGTTATTAAAGAGGCCTTTTGCTATAAAACATTATTTAATTTTTCTAGCTACAATAGTTAAGGGTGGGAGATAATTTGGGGGAGCATTTGGGGTGTGGGTTAAGGGGAGGGTGTATTTTAATCATTACCTGTCCTAAACCATACATTTCTCTACACAGTATCTAAGTTGCACGCGTGATGATGATATAATGACACTAGCGCTTTACGGCTTCAATGTTTAATCACCAGAAATAAAAAGAAGCCAAAACTGCACATTTTTTTATCTTGCTCATGAGGGTCTTAGAGATAATGCCACACAACCATCAATACATTTTTCCAGGCGGCAATGTCTGAAGAATGAGTCTTCTCGTGTTTTGCTATCCTAATATTCCTGTTAGTGTAGGTATTTAGATTATATTTAAAATACAACGTAAAACGGGTAATGTAATTTTTTTTTACAATGGATGAGCTAACCCACAATCTTTTTTTAAAATACTCTATACTGGTCACCCTATGCCTTAAATATAAATTTTAAAACATTATTTTTACCCACAGTAGCTAGAAAATATCCTTTTGCGGCACTAATATACCACACATACTGGTTTATAAAGTTACAAATAATCCTTGTCTCACACAAACGCTAGTTTTGTCAGTCTAATGCTTCCAACCACAGGTCCGACAAAGGTTTTAAAACACCGAGACAGAATAACTAAACATCCACCGTGCATGGACGCTATCACACACTTATTGTATATATATTTTAATATGTTCATCAAAATTGAAGTTGTGCTCTTTCTCTCTTGCATTCATTCCCCCGTCCCACAAAGCTGCTGCTAAATAATGAGTATTCAACATTATTTCAAACACTAACTTGTGATAAGCATCTGTTATTACCAATAACTCAAACAACAAAATGTATCCAATGTTGATTGTTTACTGCTTACACGTATATCTCTAACATGGGGACACTTGATAAGGACCCGCCTCGGTTGCGTAGTTAGCCAACGCGCTAGTTTTGTGTTGAGCTAGACGGCTGAGGATGGGGAGATCGAGGTTCGAATCTTAGTCGGGTGAACTGGGGGTGGTTTTCCCTAAATGGTTTTCAGCTATACCTACACGCAAATGAGGGTTCACTTCCTCTAAATTCAACATTCCCATTTCCTAGTTCATTATTATAATTAGTACTTGAGCGTATAACCCGAACGGGTAGTAAGACGGGGTGATAAATAAAACAAAAACTTAATAAGGCAGGGAAACTACATATTCATCATTCAAATACCTGCCCATTTGGTCTGTACTGGTTTTAAAATGCCCACCGTGTGAATAGCCTGGTTTTTTAATTTTATTTCAGCACTGCGTCTTACTAAGCATTCGGTTTAAACGCCTATCCTATGTACTAATAACACAAATTGTTTAGGGATTGATAAGGCTTAGTTGAGATCAAGTGCACCCACATTTGCATGGAAGGAGAGTGGAAAACCATTTAGGTAAAACACCCTTCAATGCATCCGACTGTGAAATAACACCGATCTCCCCGTCTTCAGGAGTCTAGTCTAACACGTGAGTAGCACGTTAGACCACGCTGCCACTGAAGCGGGTGAATCGCCTGTTATTTTTAGACATACCTGCACATACATTGCACAAATATGTCATAGCTTTTCTGGAGAGACAAATACTTTCTTGTACAGGTCATTTTCTCCCACATTCTTACTCTCTTATCTTCCTGCACTCCCCCCCACCTTCCCCTTTTAAGTAAAACAGGTTTTTACTGAAGAAAATAATGCATATTTTAGGTTGTACAAGTTGATCATTGGAGCGAAAGAATAAAGTAAAATACCGGTAATCGATTATTTATCATAATGGAGGCGTAAATAAAGAACATAATAATAAGTATATTAAATGTTAGTCATTGGAATAAAATTACATGCCAAGAAAGTTTACTATAAAAATATAGTAATAAAATCAAGCCAGATACAATAGGATCAAAATCAATAAGTATTACATTATTAATAGGGAAAAATAATAAGTAATAAAAATAAGGTATCAATGTAACGTGACAAGATGGGAATAGTTGTTGGAATAAGCACTAAAACCTTTGTAATAAGGTATCAATGTAACGTGACAAGATGGGAATAGTTGTTGGAATAAGCACCAGAAGCGTTTGTAATAAGATATCAATGTAACGTGACAAGAGGGGAATAGTTGTTGGAATATTACCAAACCCTTCCTTCACCTCTGACAAGATGTGTATTAATCTCAACTTGTGAATGTGAGGAATGCCAGGCCTCCACCGTGGATCAGATTCCACGTTAAACTGTAGGTCCTCCATTTCACCTCACAATCACCCTACCATTACACATTAGCGTAAGTGCGTATAAACCGAACGGGTAGTAAGACGCGGTGCTAATAATAATAATAATAATAATAATAATAATAATAATAATAATAATAATAATAATAATAATAATAATAATAATAATAATAATAGTTGTTGGAATAAGCACCAGAAGCGTTTGTAATAAGGTATCAATATAACGTGACAAGAGGGGAATAGTTGTTGAATAAGCACCAGAAGCCTTTGTAATAATCTTTCAAAACACTATTTAATGCCATTGATTAATAAGCATGTAATCTTAAAATATTCTTATAGATCCCCATCGTATAGTTTCTTTATAAAAACTATTTTATTACATTAGTGATATTAAGAGTGCCTTAAAAATAAATAAAATAATCTCAATTACGTCCTTATACACAGAAGAAATATACTAATCCTAAATAATATTTCATATAAAATTATTGACAATGCAGTAAAATCAACATACCGATGGCAACCTGTTGATCCAGCAGTTCACAAAAGGTTGTAATCCTAAAACACCGGGCTCCAAGTATACCATCCCGCACCTGAGAAATAAAAAAGTAGTTTATCTTTCAATTCATTACATTCAAAGATTACTTAATATTTAACTGGTAATGAATCTGGCATGCGTTTGGACTATTTTTTGTATGTTTTATACATTTACTTATCTAACATTATAAAATGAGAATCTGGTAGATTATTATGAATGCATTATTTACTCAATGAGTTTAGGATCTCGAAAGTTTATTGCAACACTTACAAAATTACTTCACTTATCTCTATCTTGGGCTGGTTATAACCAGTCCCCTTCATTACAAACTATCTCTATCTTGGGCTAGTTCTATTCACTACCACCCTCACCACTACACCATATTTCTTTCAAGACCATTATAATATTATCCACCCATCTGCGTATAGGTTTTCCTAATGGTTTCTTCCCAATGGGTTTGCCAGTCGATACCTTGAACCAGGTTCTTCTTTTAGCGCTGCATGCACTGCCCATTGTAATCTATGAGACTTGATTATCTTAACAATGTATGTGATGAGTACATATTATGTAACTCATCATTATGTAACCTTCCCCACTCCCAGTAGCCTCATCCTTTTATACACCAAATATCTTCCTAAGCCCCTTGTTTTCGAACACCCTATATTGGTTTTCATCATGTGAGGTAAGAGACTACATTTCACCACTGAGAAAATGCTTGCAAGTAGCTGGGGCGGTTACCTGGCCCACTTTGACCTACTTTTCTCTGATTGGCTAATATAAATAGCTCTGGCCTCTGATTGGCTGCTATAAATAGCTCACCCCCTTCCTCCCTCCCCGCACAAGGCTCTGATTACAAAATCTCCACCAGTTGATTACGAAATTTCCTCCCCTACAACCCCCTCCCTTACAACCCCTACCCATACAACCCTCCCCTACAACCCCACCACACCCTGAACATGTTGGTACTTGTGCTGGCACTTTTTTTCTTAATTATTAATGATTGTTAATTGATTATGCATGTATGGGTAGGGGGAAGGACGTTGGAGTATATTTTATTTATATGGATGGTGAGCATACGGCTCTGCGTGAACCTCTCGCTACGGCTGTCTTGCGTAGTATGGAGGGCATCTTTTATGTTCGGCCGCTTACCGAGTAGTGACCACTGCGCATAACGGTTGCGCATCCATTCCCTTTTTCCTCCCTCTCGCATTCAACACCAGTGACGTCATCGAGACCAGGCGCCGGACCGACAAATCGTGTTGAGACAAGAATCGAGGTCGGTGACCCGAGCAATGGGTTTTCCTGGTGTTGCAACACGACCTTGAATAATGTCCCCCACCCCCTTATTTGGTAATGGGTTTTCCCTGATGACTGGCGCCGGTTTAGTGGGTTGACAAGACAAGTCGAGACAAGAATAAATTGTGACCTTGAAACTGTGAGGTAATTGACCCTGTTCATGTTTGCTAACCCAACAAGTCGAGACTCATATCTACGTGTAAGGAACAGACAGGTTTTTTGCTTGAATAAAACACGATATTACAAAACATACATTTATTATATATTAAAGGTTTTACAAAACATTTATTAAAGGTTTTACATACATATTATACACTTTTACAAGAATGACGCATACATTCGTTCATACGTTTTTCTACAGTATCTTTTAGATGCGTTAGTAAAATTGTTTTTAGTTCACAATCCAGCATGTAATAGTCCAAACCGACGACTTGGCGTGTATAGTAGGT